>JABUIW010000211.1:150661-263032 GCA_013363375.1 Menidia beryllina
TCTAAATTATAGAATTGTAATTATTAAACTGTAATGTAATCTAGACCCAGTTTTGTCGTCATCAAAATCCTTACCATTATTACTCATTTCTAAAGCTTCACAATCCAAAATAATGATTAAAAATTATAATTACGATAATAATTACTTTTTGTTTTAGTGTGCCCTCACACACAAGAATTGTGACTGCTGGTGTGGTCAAAATTTATTTGAACCAATCCACTGTTTAGTAGTTAACAGACATTGGGTATGGGATGCTAGTAACAAACACCTTTGAGAGAAACTTTACAGAGCAGCTAGAGTTGTACTTAAAAAAATCTCTATGCATTTCAAACAGGGTGGTTTGTAAACAGCATTATTTTACTATAACAACCAATAATTATTCCTGGAATGACTGTACTTAAGGTTTATTGTCATGTATATTACCATATCAGCCTATGTGTTTCTTGAATACAGTTCAGCTGCAGGTAACTTGCACATTGTTGATGCGAACTGTGCACATAACATCCAAATATCATGAAATAATTAACACAATAACTGCATATACCTTATGGCGATAAAAATCTAAAATTATCTTAAACTTAGCTAAACTCTGGGCTAACAATAGAATTCTGACCCACAATGTTAGCTGTGTACATCTATTACAGAGATAATAAAGGAGAGAATAGGACAAAGCAATAAAAAAGACTATATAAAATGATCAAAGTTATATGTTTTTAACATTCTATGCATTTCCCATGCTAGTTTTTCATGGATTTAGGTATAAAAAAAATTAAAAGGTGGTGCCCTCTTCCCTTTTTTGTACCCAAATGTTCCAATTCACAATTGCAGGAATTGTGTGTTAAGTAACTTTGCTTGTGCCCATGTAGTTTTGGTTTTGGTTATATAACTAAGCATTCCATAGTGTTCTATTCTCAAATAGAACCTGGATATAAATTAAGGTACAGATAAGGAGCTGTCGGACTCCAGTGAGGCATGTTCCATACCCCCATAGCCATTCATCTTCTTTAGCTTTAGGTGGTCAACATGAATCAAACCCTGCGTCTCCAAAACAGCTTCTTTCTTACAGAACATCCAGCTGATCTCCATGAAGGTCTTGTTTTTAGTCTCTGGGATCACAATATAAACATAGATGGCAACTGACACACAAATGATAGCAAACACCAAGTAGCAGTAGGATCCAGCAGACATCTGACAGTCGAAAGCAGGAGGTGGATGGATGACAATGGAAAGGGACAAAAAAAAAGAAATATGAGTTCTGAATATATTTTTCCTTTGTTTCACATTATCTAAATTAATTATAAAACCTGAAGAGTCCAAATTTAGCAGTGAGAACATCTAAAACAGAAACTACATTGAAAATGGGATATAAAAAAGTTCTACTTTCACATCACCAAATTTATTTTTGAAACACTATGTGCACTAATACATAATAGTATATATACAGTGCCCTCCACAATTATTGGCACCCCTTTTTAAGACATGGTTGAGAAATTCTAAAAATTCTCAATTTTTTCAAAACAAAATGGAACCCAAATACAAAAAAAGAGAAAAATCCAACCTTTTACTTAATTACTTTGGTGGTAAAAAAAAAAAACACAATTAGAAAATAAAAAACGTGAAATAATGTGTCCCACAATTGTTGGCAATGCTAACAGTTATGCTTCTGTAGTTGGTATTTAGGAACTTTTAATTAGTAATTCATGACTTCCTGTTTTCCCTGGGGTATAAATATGACATGACACAGAGGGCTAATTCTCTTACCCATTTGTCAAGATGGCAAAGACCAGATAACACACCATTCAAGTAAGGTAGATGTGTGTCGATCTTCATAAGTCAGGCAATGGCTACAAGAAAATAGCCACTGGCATTAACTTGCCCGTATCTACAGTCCGAGGAATAATTAAGAAAACAACTGGAACAGTGACAAACAAGGCTGGAAGAGGTCCCAAGTTTACCTTCCCACAATGCACAGTGAGAAGGATGGTAAGAGAACTAAAAAAAAAAAAAGTCCTAAGCTCACCGTCACAGAATTGCATCAAAGAAAAAGCCTTTTCTGACTAAAACTCACAAACGTAAACGTCTGGAGTTTGCTAAGTGGCACTGGGACTTCAACTGGGATCATGTGCTTTGGTCAGATGAGACTAAGATTGAGCTTTTTTGCAACAAACCCTCTAAGTGGTTCTGGCGTAAAACAAAGTATTAACATCAGGGGGGACAATAATTGTGGGACACATGATTTCACGTTTTTTATTTTTTCTAAATATGTGATTTTATTTTTACCACCAAAGTAATGTACTTGAATAAAAGTTTGGATTTTTCCCTTTTTTTATTCGGGTTCTATGTTGTTTAAAAAAAAAATGAGAATTTTCAACCACATCATAAACACGGGTGCCAAAAATTGTGGAGGGCACTGCATATTCTCTGCACTAGCCCCGAAATATTAACCATCAAATCTAAAACGGAGATCTATTTAAGCGTTCATCTGAAAATGTCCAATATGATTGTCCCATTATGATGATTTCAGTTTAACATTGAGGAATTTACAGATGATTAGAGACGTTTAGAAATACTTCAACATCTGGAGCAGGGAAACGTGCAAGAAGCAACAACTTTGAGATAATGAGGTGTTAAAAAGGTTATTTGTTTGTTCATTCTACACCATCTCACAAAATGGCATTTTTGCTGTTGTTGCAGAATACTGCTTTACGTTACCAAGAGATAATCTCGTGGACCTTTGGAGCCATTTTGAGCCTGCTCTGCAGAGCCATACACAAAAATTCAACTTTGTGTACAGGTTCTGTCAGTGTTGGGCTATTTGGTCAATTTCGGTGAGAGCTGTTAGCATATCAAAGCTCATAATCAATATTATCTCTCGAGTCTTGGATGGCCAGACAATAAATAAATAAATAAAGTTTTTGTGATCATCTGAAAAACAAGTTGCAGTCAAGAAAGAATATATTTGATTGCCAAATATAATCGGTGCATAAGATTAATGTAAAATACTACATGATGAGACTGAATATTTTTACGCAGCTATAATCCTATATAAAACTATAATGGGACAACATCCCCATCCCAAAGGTTGAGCAAATTGTCTCAACTGTTCCCAGACATATATGGGCCATTGTTACAAGAGAAAGGGGGATGTTACACAGTAATATAATTAAGATGTTCCACCACTTTATAAATGTGTGCTGACACTGAATAGAAAATGGTAAAAAAATAAAATAAATTAAAAAAATTGAGCGTGTCACCTGCAATAGTTGATTTGTTTAGTTATTTATGTTCTACAAAAATAGAATTTCATGAAATTCGCAGGCCTTGATATTATTTCTTTATACTGAGTCTGAACAATTTTGCGGATGAAGTTGAATAGCTATACTTAGGATAGAAACATATAACATCACAACACTATAAGATTCACCTGTAAGAAGGGGAAGACAAAGCCCACGGTAAAATTGGACAACCAGTTGAGTGACCCTCCTATGATGTAGGCTGCTGGGCGGTGGGACTGCTTAAACAGCTCTGCTGTGATCAGGAAAGGAACACCCGCTGGATCAGAAACAAAGCCAAACAAACAAAAAAAATTCACTAATCATAAAATCGTAAAATACAAAAACAGGGAAGACAACATGCAATAATAAATAAGGGACAATGATACTAATAATTCCAGAATGGTATAAAATCACTGGGGACCATTTGTACCAAAGTGTTTTGGTAAAAACCGTATGTTATTGGGACCTGGTTGTGTCCAGAATGGGCAGAATTCATCATTTCTTGCACCAAATATACACACAAGTGAAGAGGGATGCTTTTTAATCATGGTTACGATCTGAAAGAGTGTGAGAGAACTACTGGTGTTGTGTATGTTGTATATGGTCCTGAATAAACTCTCTGAGAAATTGACTTGTTTGTTACTCCATCCTTGAAAATCACATGGCACCTGTTCATGCTCTCGACATGCCTTTGTGTTCCTTTGCAACTTTTATCTCTGGAAAGATTAACTTCCAAATGCTTTAAAGAACATTTTTGGGAAAAACAAAAGGAAAACATGGCAGGGGGTTAAGTTGCTCAAGCTGAACATGGCAATGGAAAAGTGTTGGAGCAGCTTATTTAAACCCTCCTTGATAAGATCCCAAATTAGTTGAAGACACATCTGTATTACAGATCAACAACAAAATGAAGGGAAAAAAATAGATAACAATGAGATTGTGTAAATAGTAAGTAGGTACACAATCACTATTCAAACTATGCATGCTAATATTATTTTTCAAGAATCATCAACAAGAGTTTTGCTAGATCGTCAAATTATGATGTTGACACCAAAAGTAACAACTTCAAACTTTTTAAAAAATATGCTAGCTAAGATAAGTTGATTTTTAAACATTTTCTAATTTCATGTTATTCAGAGCTCTAAGGGGTCAAATTTATTGATCCGGTTCATCTCTACCATTCAAAGGACTTAAATGTACCTTTAACAAAATTTAATACGTGTACAGACATACATAAATCATTTGGGCACCTGTACTTCTTCTATATTTCATCTTAATGACTGTTTCAGAAACAGATTATCAATCTCCAAAATGATCTGATGTTAGATATAACCAAAGCTGTTTATTTTTGTCCATTTAAAATGGAATGGAGGGTGATGACTTGTACCTCAATTCACAGCAGGGCCTTCTATCAAATGCAATAATTACAAGACATTTAAAACCTAGCTTTTGGAACCTTTGAACATTGAGTTTGGCGACTTGCCTGGTCCAATACAGAAGCCAGCGATGATGCCGACCACACAGCAAACACTGACATAACGCATAAAGGATAAATGAACCTGTAGGATTAAGAAAAAGCATACCGTTGAAGAATTACATTTTTTTTCCCATCATTCTTTATCATAACTGTTTGTTTTAAATTAATGAAGAGACAGTATCAGGTATCATGTGGCGATCGGCGGACATTGCTTGATTTAAAATTCGATAACTGGGTCATTTTTAATTATATATTGGCAAATAAGACGAATTTGCAGATCATGAGATTTGTTTTTTTCACATGACAAAACATTTGTAAATATGAATGTAAATATGAATGTACTTCTGGGAAATAGAAGTACATTCCTTAGTAGATGTTTTCAATTTCACACTGTTGTGAGCAGCATTTACAGCAATATGGAAACAATCAAATACACAATAGAAATACAGCAGTATAGTAAAATGTCTGTCTTTTAATCATGACCATGTGTTATTGTTACATGTTTACAACATATCCTGAAGGCAGTCATCCACACTGCTGAGCAGTTTAGTTGATGCTGAAATATACACTATGGTGATAATACTTTAACAACTTTAACAAAGCTTTCATTTTATCTCCCTCACATGCACACACACACACACATACATACCTGTAAAATCAGGGTTATTGTGATTCCAGCACTGCAGATGCCCATCACTGCAAAGCCTCCGATCATTAGAGGCCTCCTGCCTACCTTTTCAATGGTAAAACACTAAAAGAGATTTAAATCTCATGTTATTCAATATTAAATTAAAACGTAGAAAACACGAAATTGCTCACTTTAAAGAGGAATGTATTAATCTGCTTTAATGGATATCTCAGTTTCTGGGAAGTACATGACAGTTCATTAAACTTTT
Organism: Menidia beryllina; assembly: GCA_013363375.1. NCBI lineage: Eukaryota > Metazoa > Chordata > Actinopteri > Atheriniformes > Atherinopsidae > Menidia > Menidia beryllina. The sequence goes on from JABUIW010000211.1 coordinate 156,307, forward strand.
CCTAGGTTATATGAATGCTGATGAGACATACTTATTCTGATTTCAGTATATGAAATACAACAATTTTTCAACATTCTGAATATAATAGTTCTGTGGAATTTTAAGAGTAATTCCATTTTCTTTTTACTGACTTCCGTGTAAACAGAAATGAATACGCTAAACATGGAGTGAAACATTTTTGCTAACTTCTGCTATATATTTAAAACAGATATTTAAGACAGCACCAAAAAACATTAAATCTCTGCTCAGGAAATGTACGTTTTAGTCTTATTTACCCCAATAAGTCCAGCGATGATCTCTATAATTCCTGTACCTGCTGTGGTATACTGGATCTCTGGTGCTGGGATACCTGCATTCTCAAAGATGTCATTTGTATAAAACCAAATCTGTGAAAAATACAAAACAAATATTAAATGCAATGCTGAAAACAACAGATAAGCGGAGGACAATGGATGGATGGATGCTGAAAACAATTTTAAGATATTTCTGACATTAGTAATCATCAAGTTTAGTGTCCTTGGGCTCTATTTCTTCAATAACTTCCCATAAAAGGACTAACTGTCAATGCCGTTTGGATTTAAAACACACATGTTATTGTAACATGTAATGTTATTATGAAAAGTATCTGGCAACACACACACCACTATAGTTGTCAAGTAGGCATTCATGTTTCCATGACCAAGCACAATGTCTCCAATTGACACAGCACCAACTTATGACAGCTGCATCCCAAAACCACCACACCCTGGAGGAGTGTGGTCAATGTTATTCTTCATCTTTAAAAATTAATGCAATATTCTTCTTTAAACTGTCAGCGGCTCTTAAGCAGTCCTCTACATGGAGCCAGCCTTCATTATCATTTCGCTCAGTGTCTTTGAGTCACTGGCTCTAATGCTGCTACCGAGACGGCTGCAAAGCAAGTCAAAGTAAGTGTTAGGGTAGGAGATGCCCTCTGAAGAGCTGGGTCTTCAAGAGTGTCTTGAAAACAGACAGGGAAGTGTGTGTTTTTGTAGCGCTCGATATGTCTTTCCACCATCATGGAACAACACAAGAAAAGGATCAAAACCATAGTGTAGGCACTGCTAGACAACAATCCTTTGATGAACATAGTGACTGAGTCGTCAAATAAGAATTTGCTAGAACATTCAAGTAGATGTGAGCTGTGCCCTTAAGCACTTTGTAGGCTAATGTCTGTGACTTGAATTTGATGCAGGTGGCTAGGGGTAGCCAATGAACCTTACTGAACATATTGTTGGCGTGGGATTTTTTAGGCTGATTTAGGATCAGACGGGCCACCATAGACTGGACTTTTCTAAAAGGTTTGACTGTTCAGGCGACCAATCAAGTGAGCGTTACAATAATCAAGGCAGGAGACACGGCCTGATTTTTCTTATGTTTAGTCATGCAAAGGGACACAATCGAGCAATGGAGGCAACATGATCTTCCAAGATATTCCAAGTATTTAGCTATCTTTGATGGAGCAAGAGCTTGGATGTGAATACTGTGGTATATGGTTGGTTTGTCAAGGAAGAAAGGCAGATTCAGTTTTAGAGAGATTTAGTTGGAGGTGATGGGCTTTCATCCATGGTGATAGTTTGAGATACGTGCTGACCATTCTCAACTTATCCAGCTGAGATCGTGCGGTCGCCAGGTGGGAATGACAGATAGAGCTGGGTATCGAAAGAATCTTTTTATTAGTGTACTTACAGCATCAATACCAGACAGCTGCATTCCAATGTTGATGACCACCACACTCAGCACCTGCCAGCGCACAGTGTTATCCAGCAACAGGTTCCATACTGAGAGAGTTTCTACTGTCGAAAGGGAGCGCTGCTCCTCTTGCATTTCTTCAATCTCAGCCTGGATGTTACACTTGGCCCTGTACCATTTTAGTGCTAAAACAGAGACAAATACAAATATATAAAACATTTCATATGTAATTTCTTTTGCATTTTGATGTTTTCTTTAGCTTTTTTTAATTTATCTAATAATATAAACATCCTGAACTACAAATTGACCTTATCCAATAATTTATATAATGCTTTGCCTGAAACCACATGACATAAAATCATTTTTAGTATTATTTGAATAGATCTAGATATATCAGTGCAATATTTTGAAAAGTTGGAAGGTACCTGTTTTCTATTTTAGTTGGGAATGTTAGATAAACCCAAGTGTCCCCAGAAACATGTCTTTTGTCCGATTCAAAAAGGTAGATTTAATTATTTCATGGGACATTTAATGAGACATTTAATTATTATATTAATCAAATATATTAATTATTTATTTGCAAATTTTATGCCTGCCGAGAAATGCAACGGTTTGTTTATTGGAGTTTGAGAAACAACTAATGATGTATTAACGCCTCCCAGTGGTAAGGACGGTTAACCAAATAGTGTCTAAAAAAATGGAAACATCCTTTCGAGTGAATAACTTTGTGTCACAAAGAAAACAATAGAAAACATTGTTGGTGTCCTCAAAGTTCACCTACACTTTTTTTTTTGTTCTTTAGTTTTGGAATATGTACTCTAGTGGTGTGGAGTTGACAAGCCACACAAGTCCTGCCCACAGAGTTTGATGCCAGGATTTGAAAGTTTAGATTATTTCATGACAACAGCGCTCACACAGAAGGCATGAAATAAATAAATGCACGATAAAATAATCAAATATATTTGTAGACTGGATTTTTCTTTTAAAGGACATTTTAGTATCTAAGTTCATTATTTAAAAAGCTAGATTTAATCATTTAATGGGACATTTAATTATTCATATACATATTTCATAATTGCATCAAGTATTTAATGTTTTAATGATACATTCAATTAATCAATGGGAGATTTATGTATTTCATTATCTATTATTTATTTCATTATATATTTCATTTGTTTAATTTAGGCACCCTTGACCTTCTATAATGTCTGGTATATTATACCAGACATATAACATTACTTAAGGCAACTAAGTAACCAGTCACTTAATTTATTCAATATAACTAACTTAGAGGGCCGCAGCGTAGCCTAATGGTTAGAGCGGGCGGCCCATATACAGAGCCTTTGCTCGTAAGCGGGTGGCTGTGGGTTCAAATCTGGCCCATGGCCCTTTCCCACAGGTCTCCCCCTCTCTATCTCTGCCCCCTTTCCTGTCAAGCTACTGTCATTAAAGGCCACTAGAGCCAAAAAAAATCTTAAAAAAAAAAAAAAATGATTGCATAACTAACTTAGAAAACTTTGTGGGCAAAGCAAACAACAACAAAAAAGAATAGAAGCCAATTTGGTGTAACTGATATATTCATAACATATCCACTCGTATTTATGAAGTCCTTATTTATGAAAACTATGGAACAAAAGGATTCTCAGTGGACATGGTGGCTAGTAGTGCTCTGACCACTGACTAACTCCGTAAATACTTCTACTTTTGCCCAAATTTTATTTTCAAATCTGAAATCTCTGCCAGTCACTGGTTTTACAGTGCAATGTTGTATAGGCCGTTTTCTGCATGTCTTTGACATTTTTTACTTTTGCTGAAGTGATTGTCCACACATCCACTTACTGAACAGCTCTATGGACAAGATGATCCTCTGGATGTTTTGTTCTTTGCACCATCATTGCCTCATGCCAAAGAAAATTATGATATAACTTTCACATAGTTATTTCCCAAGCAGCTGATCTCCTCCTTCACATGGAGTTAATACGTTATTCACTTCAATTTACCTCTTAATTATTTGTAAACTTTTATTATCTGCTCTCCCACGACACCAACCATAGGCTTTGGTGCATTTACTCTCTGCATTATCTACGAAATGTTTTAATTTGTAATTGTGCTTAGTTAATGTCATGTTTTCCTCATTTGCAACCCTTGCTTAGTCAATGTTGTGTTTTCTAAGATGTTCTGTTTTTGAATTTGTAGTTTGTTGTTTTGTTGTTTTATTTTGCACTATATTCAAAGATGACAGTAAGTCAAAATGTTTGCGACAGTATGGCAACATTTCAATCACTTCCTAAAAATTACATTGGAATATTAATGCACATTTTAGTTTAACTGTAAATAACCATATTGTAGAACTAAATCCCAAACTTTATAGTCAATAATCATTTTGATTCAACGTGCTACTTGAAAAAACTGGACATGTATTCCTGTAAACTGCAAATGGGCATGGTAATTTCTCTAAGTAGTAGCCAGGAATCAGGGCTACGTACTTAACCATTTAATTTTTTCCGTTTTATTTTGTGGATATGTGACAATTCCTCTTTGCGGATAAATTAATTATTTATTTCTGAATTTACCATGAATAAGAGGTTCAATTAACTGTATGACATGTAATTGTCAAAGTAGATTAAACCAAATATCTATATAATTTTTTCAAAACATTTTTTTTATAACCATAATCCATTTATTCATTCAGTTAGAAGCAAGGTTCACACTGGACAGGTCACTAGTCCGTGACATGTCCTCACTGAAACAGCCACAACACAAACCTGTGATTGTAGCATGGATATTGTCCTTCTCAATCAGCAAATATCGAGGGCTCTCTGGAAACCACGGCAGCAGCATCAGTTGGATGAATGTCGGTACCACCACCACTGAGAGAAAGAGAGGCCAGTGCTCCTCCTGTAAGAGTTACATCTTATATTTACATGCACACAGCAAGAGTATGGAACAATACCAGGACCCTATTACCAGTGCATTTTTTAAAATGTTCTTTTTTAAGTCTTTTATAAGCTGATTTCATGTTCAGAAACACCACTAATTCCTAGTAGGGGTTGAAGGTGGGCCAGGTGACATGAGACGAAAGGCAGGGTAAACCCTCAACAGGTCACCAATCCACTACTCGCTTTCATTTCTCCCATGTCATGCACATTTTTATACTGTGACACAGGCATACATGGGGAAAACGTGCAGACTCAACACAAAAAGGCCACTGGCCCCTTGGGATGTGAACAGAAACACTTTTCCTGCGAGGCAATGGTGTTGACCACCACACTAATGTACAGCCAACCATATTATACATCCATCTTTTGATCTTTTTCTATATTGAGTTTATATAAAAGTTCTTGATACTGTCACTGGGAAAATTGTATGTATGCAGTATGAATTCTTTTTAAAAATATTTTGGGATTGATTGCAAAATAAATTCAAACAGGTACAAATTAACAAAGGAATTTGAAGTACAACAGAGGTGATTCATGAATTAAAATGTTTTCTGGTTACACTGACACTCTGTCATGTTCGTGCTTACTTCTGTCAGAAGTCTTTTTGTACATTTTTTTTCTATTGTTGAGTAGGTCTTAAAGATGTCTCATGTCCGTATGATTCTTTCTCATCAGGGTTCTAAACACATTAATTTTATCTACCAGTGATCCAACTGTTCTAAAAACGTATCCATTTATCGATCCCCTTTCTATGTTGGTAATTTCTAGTAGGAGGTGCTCACACCTTCGGACAGGTTACTCGATTATATTACATTCAGATGAATTTATACCACACATTAAAATGCTGCAAAAGTGCATCACAATAGCAAATGCTTCACAGATTAATAAAGTCAGCAATAAAATAGCAATAAGAATGTCTGCATCACATATAAAATAATGCCAAATAAAATTGGAAATAAGATTTAGCAATAAACCAACAATAAAAGTATCAAGCCAAATTAAAGTCCATTTAAGATAGTCTTGAAAGCAGGGGAAAGTGATACGTTGTGAGTCTATATTGAACACTACCTGAAGCCTGAAAGGACCTGACAGCCAAAGGGAGACTGTTCCAAAGTCTGGGTGCAGCCTTAGAGAAGATAACTAGCCTTAAATTTCACCCAAAAGCCAACAGGGAGCCAGTGAAGGGTTCACTAACAGGTGTGATGGAGTCATGCCTCTTCTCGTCAGCAGGCAGGCTTTAGCCTTCTGTACGCTCTGAAGACATTGTAGGGAAACCTTTTTCAACTCTACTCTCGATGAATTACAGTAATCCAAATGTGTTGTTCAGAATCAGAAATACTTTCTTAACTTTTCTCATTCAAAGTCAACTCGAGGAAGATAAGATTTAATCATTTCATCCGCAGATGAAAGAATTCTCCGTCAATGACGGTGCTTATGTGTTTTTTAAATTTAAACAGAGGGTCAACCATCAAACCCAAAAAGTTTATAAAAGTACGACAGTATGAGGACAGGATTTTTTGCTTTTCAAAAATGAAACCCCATAGGAGCATGTAGGCTACGGGGCAAAACGTCTGTACATGGACAATGTCAAAACCATACAAGAAAAGCAATCAAAGCATCAACGACAATCAAGGACATTAAATTGAGATGCTTAACATGGCTTGGACATAATCTGAGGAACCCAAGGCCCAGTTAAATGCCACAGTTTGTTTTTCACCAAAATGCTGTGGCGGGAGCTCAGGGAGTATACAGTACTGTCACGTCTCGGGGAGTTTTGCTGTGTTGTCATGTCTTCTTGCTTTCCTATTGTGTACACATGGGGTTCCCTTCCCTCATGCGTTCAAATACTCCTCGTTTCCCCTGTCCTGTGCGAGTGTGTTTTCGTCACTTTGTTTTTCGTCATTTTTTCTTTTGCTTTCGTGTCTTTTGTTCCTCTGCCATGAGTTTTGGGGTTTTTGCTGTCTTTTCGTTCCTCGTCTTGCCCATGCCACGTAAGATTTTGATCTTTGCACTTTGCCACAGCCTTGTTTTTGCCACTGTCCTGTTAATCTTGTTTTGATACTTTTGCCACCGTCTTGCTTACTTTATTTAATACTTTGTTCATAGCCCTGTTTACCTGATTTGATACTTTGTTCATAGTTTTGTCAGCCTTGTTTCTTACTTTGTCTGGTCAACCACACCTTTTGAGTGTGTTTTTTTGTTAAAATAAACTCCTTTGAACCTCACTCTCCGCAACTGAGTCCTCCCTGAGATCCAACCCCTGACAAGTACGAGCTTTTGAAGATATTCAGTTTCTATTGTAACATTTATACTCTTGCATTAAGTAAACTTCAAAAATAGGGGGCACCAGCTTCTTTATAGAAGGAAAATTCTTACTAATCTTTATAATGTAATATGTAGGAAATACCATCAGGAAACACTCCATAAACTTTCATTGTTATGTATATGATACTCAGTTATAGCTATCGATCAAGCCAGATGAAACTCGTCAGTTAACTAAGCTTCAAATGAGTCTTCAGAATGTTAAAACCTGGATGACCAGTAATTTGTTAATGTTAAACTCAGATAAAACTGAAGTTATTGTTCTAGGGCCTGAGCACCTCCATAACGCATTATCTAGAGATATTGTTTTCCTGGATGGCATCACCATGGCTTCCAGCACCACTGTGAGAAGTCTTGGAGGTATCTTTGATCAGGACACGTCGTTTAACTCTCACATTATCCAAATTTCAAAAACTGTTTTTTTTTCACCTACATTATATTGCAAAAATCAGGAACAGCCTATGAAAAAATTATGCAGAAAAACAAGTCCATGCATTTGTTATGTCTAGGCTGGATTACTGCAATTACTTATTATCAGGCTCTTTGAAGAAGTCTATTAAGACTCTTCAGCTGATCCAGAATGCTGCAGCACGTGTTCTGACAGGAACCAGTAAAATAGATCATGTTTCTCCTGTCTTGGCTTCTCTGGATTGCATTCCTGTTAAATCCAGAATAGAATTTAAAATCCTTCTTCTCACGTACAAAGCTCTTCATGGTCAGGAACCATCTTATCTTAAATAGCTCTTAGTACCTTACTGCCCCACCAGAGCACTGCGCTCCCAGAATGAGGGGTTACTTGTGGTTTAGAGTCTTCAAAAGTAGAATGGGAGCCAGAGCGTTCAGTTATCAAAGTCCTCAGCTGTAAACTGGATGGTCAGTGGCCTCAAGGTGTATCTCTGGGTCTGTGGGCTTTGGTGGTCAACTGCAGTCGGAAGTTTCGGGGGCCCTCACCATGCCTGGTGGGTTGTGGGTCTTTTATCCAGGGGAACTTTAAGTAAAGTAATCCACTCTGTGCCCTAAATTTCAGCATCTGATTAGAATGCCTCCTGCTTTAGCTTTCTGCCATCTAGTTTCATTCAAGTACTCTTTGTAAGTGGGATTAAATTATGAAAAGTCCAGATAGTATGAAATAAATGTTGCCCCTTTAAAACACTGTTTGACACTTTAATCCCTTATCATTTTCATTTTAAGACAGAGTGAACCTACATGAAGGCAGGAAAATAATGTTATAAAGATTTCAAATTGTCTACATAAACCTTAAGCACAAAATACAATTTGCTCTGATGGATGTTGTTTCTAGTTTAACTCATTTTTTGTCTTTGTAATCCATCTCACCTGCAGTTTCATACACTATGCATTTATTTCTCCATCTCATGGCACAATGTAAAACATTTACAAAATTGAAGACCTTGTATTTGTGTTTCTGAACATGAAATCAGTATTTCTCGGGCCACCCACCAATCCTTTACATGAATCTGTTTTAGTAAGAGATCTGGTTTGTTTTCGTTACAGTTTTTTGAGGAAGTACATTTGGCAACCGGTAACTCTATTAAAAAAATATTCAATGCATTATTGTACTTGTTTTATGCAAGTCATGGTCTATTTTGTACACTAAACAACTAATTTTCTGAAAATATAGTTAGGCTACCTTTCCCAGAAGTTCATGGAGACCAAGTACTTGGGCAGCAAAGACTCCAGTGCCAATAAAGATACTTGGAACAAGACCAAGGAACCCCCTCAAGTTTTTTGGTGCTATCTCCCCCAGGTACATTGGCACTACACTTAGAGAGATGCCTGTAGGAATAAAATACATTGTAAAAAACAACAACAAAAAAAAACAATGCATTATATTCATTATCTAATGGTTTTAGGACTGAACAAGTCAAGGGATCTAGAAAGTTTTTACACTATATTTTGGTTAAAAGTTTAAAAAATCTGGGGAAAAAAGGCAAACCTGGTTCTTAATCATTTCTTTTTCTCTTGAGATTACTTTAGAAAAAATCTCAAACCTCTCATTACTCATTTTACAAACAAAGAGCTAAAATGCAGAGGCCATATATGACAATCTAAACATATTCAAAATACTTATGTCATAAGTCAAAGATGGAAAAGTCTGAATTTGTGAATGATTTGCTCACAGGATCAGCATCACACCTAATCAGACATTCACCTTTCAAAAAGTAGAGCAAGAGTGTGTCAATACATTTATGTCCAGCTGTTGAAATGTTTGCTTGCTCATACCTGAGTGGATTCCTGTAATGAAACGACCAAGAATGACCATCTCGGGGGATCCACAAATTCTACTGAAGCCCATGAATGAGCCAGCAATAAACACTAGGACTGTTGTTTTTACCACTGTGCCCTTCCTAAAGAAAAACAGAATCATTAAAAAAAGAAATAGCTAGATAGTTTGATTTGAGTATTCATGAAACTACATTACTTAGACTGCGCACAAATAGACACGTGCAGCTCTAGATCATAGGCAGTGCCTGAATTTAGTTGTGGACTTCAAACCAACAGGGTTTGAAAACATGAGCATGATTTCCATGAATGAATAAAGCAATTCTTCAAAGGATTATTTGACATTCAGTGATCCAAATTGTGTGGTTCCATAGTTTCTACACTGAATTTCACATAGTATTTTAAGCATGATAACAGTATAAAAAAAAACAGTGAATGGTGCTAATGAATGTAATACCTGCCAAAGCGAGTGACCAGCATCCCCACAATGAGAGAACCCAACAGGCCTCCAATCGCAAAGACCGAAACCGTGAGAGAGTACATTAGGGTGAGGGTCTCTCCACTGAGTCCTGTTCCATTACGACTCAACACTGTCTTGTTGTAGAAGTTCTTTATATACTGATAGCAAAAGACAAAGTGAAAAATTGGATGATTCCATATTTGATGTATTACAGTGCAACTTTGAGGCAAGTGGCAAATGTCTTGATGGTTTAACTGGGATCAGGAAAAATAGCACAATCCTCATGAATACACTGTATATTCAAATTAATTTAAATCCACTGTGTAAAAGACATGCAGGATATTAAGCCTTGGAGTTGTTTTGTTTTTTTACTTTCTGGAAAATTTGTAAAATTATTGTGATGTTAAATTACTATGTTTTAACATTTGGAAACAAACACAAAAAGTCAATCAAACTATCAAAAGCCTTTAGGTAAATCTTAATATTCAAGTGTCTAACATGACTTATGTTGATTCTCAAGTTTTTTTATGTTTCAGTGTTAAATATATTGAGATAAACTTCAGAGTCACTACTATGATTTTTTTTTTACAATCTGTATTTCCATGTAAGAAGCTTGAAACTGTGTTGGATGGATGTCTCCAAGCCTGTCTCGATTAATGGGAAACAGTCTGTTTAAGAGAGTAATTTCTATTATTGGAACCATGCATGAATGCTGCAAACATGGTCCCTTCACCTTGCACCTCTCAGATACCTCCATTTAAGATAAAGTCTTGTCATTTACAATTATTCACATGACTCTGTAGTTGTAAGGTGTGGCATTTATGTGTTGGAAAGCAGTTGGAACATATGGATTGCTTTGTGTCCCAGGACAATGGAAAAGAGCAAAAATAAACAAATAAATTCCACAAGCCACATATGAGAAAGCACATTTCTGGACATCATGGACGAGAATTTACTATTGTGTGACATGCAATGCAAATAAGGATCAGGTATTGAAAATATATTACGTTTCAATTTAGTTTTTTTTTCATTTGTGCTGACTGTTTGTTATGTATGTATGCCATTATAAAATCTCACTATTTTGGAAGTATTAAGCCCTATTCTATTGAACATGTTTTTTGTTCACTATGATTTTTTAAAATATGCAGGTGCTGATAAAAATGTGAAGAGATAAGAACACACCATTAATCATACTGTTTAGTGCATTTTACTTTAAAATTAGTCCAAGTCTTAGCAGAAAACATTCGATCTTTCATAAGTGAAAATAAGGCACCTCTCCACAAAAATATGTCACTCTGTACAAGTTTTACTTCCTGCAAATACTATTAAGTGATCGCAACAGGCTTTTAGAATCTGTGTGACAATGCGTTAGTGTGCGTTTGTGTCTGTGCATGTGTGTGTGTCCCGTACTACAGCAGGGGAGTTGACGACAGCAAGGTTGTAGCCATAGAGCATTGAGCTTCCAAATGAGGTGAGGAATGCCACTGCTAACAGAGAGCCAGTCAGGTGCTGTGAAAAAAGGATAAAATATGAATTTCCACACAGACGTAAAGATGTATTATAAAATCTGAAATTGAATTGAAGGTCTGTAACTAACTTAAATTAAGTTTTTACGGTTTAGCTATTATAAGAGTTGGCTGAATTCCCTGTCTGGATATGCCACTGTAAAATATACAACACTTACATAACCAGAGAGAAACAAGTCATTCTTAGTTTGACTATAACTAAACACCACTAAAGTTGCCATAGCCTGACTACTTAACAAAAATTATGTATTTGGTCTACAAAATCACTTCATCATGCATACATTCAACAAGACTCAAATGAGCCTTGGCCTCAAGTTCTATCTTGTGGACTATTAATGTAAAAGTAGTTAAGGCATAAATGTACATTATTAAAGTTAAATTTCAAAGTAAAATGTTTTTATTTACATACATATGACCATTTTGTCTGATGACTGAACGTATGAGATATTTTAATGAGATATTTTTAGGCATTCTTATTATGTTTTGCCAAGTTTATCTAAAATAACTATCCATGATATAACACAGTGCACAATACTATGGACTTTTTACACATTTCGGTCAAGGCTTTCTATGCATAACAAAAGTTGTTAAGTGTTCATGCACATCTGTGACTGAAAACTAAGTGAAGCCCAACTCACGTCCCTGTTACCATGAATCATACTCAGCAATTACCGGGAAATTAGTCACGATAGAGAAGGTGACAAAAGAAGAACAAGAGTAAAAGTCTGAATAAGATTTTAGTGTGTTTATTGTTTTGCTTATCATTTTGTGTCTGTAATTCTTTGCATGTTTTTACATGCATCCATTTAGACACAAAGTAATTTTTTGGCAAGGAGCCAGCATGTTTTTGTTAAATAACACTGATTCTTGTTAATTGAGAAAAGCTTGTCCCAAAAGAGTTGAGTAACTTCACTTCAAACACTCAGGTGAATGCACCTGCAATTGATTTTATTTTCTGTAGAATTATCTTAAAAGCACGGAGACGTGGTTGCTGAACTCCCAGAAAGTTCCATCAGACTTCCGATAAGACCCAAAAAACAACCCAACAGTTGATTAAGAAAGAGGAGAAGAAGAACAAACTGTTTGAGGTGGAAACAGTTTCTTTGTTGTCATTTGCAATTGCTGATTAAATGGGAACAAGTCAATACAAACTGATACCAGACCTGGACAGGATTTGAACATTATCGGTGTCTTAGTTCAGCAAATAGATGAGATGGATGACAAAAGACACTCTTCCTTTGTCAGGATGTTGGCCATCCATTAGCCACAAAGTCACTAGTTCATCACAGAGCCAAACATAGGCAAACAGGCACACTCTCCATCCCTCCTATGAGCAGTTTATTGTTCAATTGAGCCTGAGACCTACCACCATTCACCCAGTGCTGAGGCTTACTTCAATTCAATTTCAATTCAATTTTATTTATATAGCGCCACATCACAACAACAGTTGTCTCACAGCGCTTTCCAAACAGAGCAGGTCAGACCCGACTCTGAAGATAATTACAGAAACCCAACCATTCCCACCATGAGCAAGCACTAGGCGACACAGGCAAGGAAAAACTTCCTTACCTCCATCCACTAAGCCCTGAGGCCTGTCTCCTCCATCCACCCAGCCCTGCACCGCCTGATTTTGAGTCTCTGCCTGGTCTTAAATATGTACATCTGAATGTACAGACCTTACTGCCAAAGATGGACATGGCCAGAACTTAGGCTAAAAACAAAAGGTGCAGATATTGTTTTGATCTCAGAAACCTGGCCTACTTAAGTCTTTTACAAATGAAGACATTCACATTATTGAGTATAATGTCTACCGCACTGATAGGTGAAAGATGGTGGGGGTGTTGCTTTTATGTTAATTCAAGATTTAATTATAGGCGGGCGTTTTTTATCCAAAGCAATTTACAAAGTAAATCCAGTTGTCTGTTCTCAGTTGTCAGTAAACAAATAAAATTTTTGACCTTGAATGTAGAAATAGCCTAATCGCTATATCTTACTGTGGCTGGGTTTTGCAGGCCTCCATCTACTTCAAAAGAGGCACTTTATTCATTAAAAGTGCTTTTAAGATGAGTTAAATCACACTGAAAAGTTCTGGCAGAAGATTTCAAAGGCAACAGATTAAATGCAACATCTGATGAATTTAAAAGATTTTGTAATTCTATTAATCTCAACCCGTTAGTCACCTTTCCTACCAGGCCTAATCTCAAAAGTCCAGATAAATTTACAATGATTGACTTGATCTAAACTAATGTTCCTCATAAATTCTCTTCCTTGGGTGTCTTCTGTAATGACCTAAGTGATCATTGTGTTGTTGCTGCATGTAGAAAGACTAGGATTCCAAAATGCAAACCCTGTATTGTTTGCAGAAGGAATCTTAAAAAGTTTAAATCTTTGTTATCTTGTACATCAACTATGTTGAACAAAATTTCTCTGATGCTAAAATGCATTTTTATGCTGATGATACAACTATTTATTGATTTGGGTATTTTCTTCAACAGGCTGCTAATTCCCTACAGAAAGCCTTTGTTGCTGAACAGTATTCGTTCATTAATTTAAAATTATTTCTCAATGCTGACAAGACAAAGTTAATGTTGTTTTCAAATCATAAAAAGGTAGTGCCGGTCGTGTCCACTCTGGAAGGGTATGTCATTGAAGTTGTACATGAATATAAATACCTTGGAATTGTAATTGATTAGTCCATCACTTTCAAACCATTTATTGATAAACTTGTGAAGAATTTAAACTTAAATTGGGTTTCTTTCATAATGACATGTTTTTCTTCTGGAGAAAAAAAGAGCGCTGTCTCTGCCACATTTTTTATCTGTCTTAGATTATGGTGACCTTTTTTATTTACAAGGCCCTTCTTGGATTACTGCCCTCTGACATTTGTGCTTTATTTACACAGAGAAGCCTGGCCTCTTATGCCCTTAGATCCAATAATTAGCTTTTGATCACTCTTCCTTTTTCCCGCACACAGCTAGGGGAAGAAAGCCTTTATCTTCACAGCTCCTTGTTTGTGGACTTTTTCTACAAAGAGACTGGATGTTGACTGAGTTGTTATCCTTAACTGCTTCTAAGTTTAAAATGACAACCTCAGTTATATGTAATTGTTTTGCTTGCTTTTCTTAGGTACCTTTCATTTTAATGTAATATAAATGTATGTCTGTTCATTTTGTAACTTTGCTGCCTCTTGGCCAGTACTCCCTTGAAAAAAAAGGTTTTTAATCTCAATGGGATTTTTTCTGGTTAAATAAAGGTTAAATAAATTAAAATGTCTAACTACTGTATACATGTATGACTATATACCGCGCAGTTTTCAAATTTATCATCACTAGTTTGAAATATTCAGAATTGAGACAATAAAATCATTAATTTCCATGTTCTACGATTCAACATAGTATTTGATAAAACAAAGTTCCCTCTCCTGTGCCAAATTTTTATTTCGAGCAATAGGGTAAAAATTGTGTTCTATTACCCAATATGACCTACATCGGGTGTACCCTCTCATCCATTACTATACTATACATTACTATACCCACTTCATGGTGCGTATTCTTGGAACCACAGAATAGATGTAAACAGTTCCTGTTGAAGTACAACAGTACTGATGAGAGAAAATATTTTTGTATTTTGTATTAGTTGTAGAGCTGAATACAATGTTCATAAATAAAAAAGTATATTAAAATATTAATTAAGTATTATCTTGATATTTTTGGGAAAACGGTAATCACACTGCATCATGGATTGAAATGACCAAGTTCACGATTCAGTTTGCGTTATAATTAATGAGATGTCTACTTGAATGTGAACATTTGTAATCAAGCTGATGTCTCGTGCTCAATTTGTGCTTTCATGTGGTGCTTTGCTACAAATTAAATTTCTCTAAGATAAAAGGAGACACATTTTTATGCACCCAGTGAAGTCACAAAAAACTTTACATAATAATGATGCACATTTCTTTGAGATTATATGATACAAGTGTTGCACGGATGCAAATGAGTAGCAAAATAATGGCCACCGAACACTCACACATGCAATCTCTATGACACAACTGCTTGTAAGGTACAACTATGAAGATTATATCTATGATAGTTTTAAGAACAAATTATCGTCAGAGCTTCAATATCAACGAGTTCCACAGAATAACTTTGCATGACCGTAAAAAAAAACGAGATTTTAAATAGAGTAGATTTTGAAAAGGAGAACTAGGATTAGAAAATTTATACTACTGGCAAAATAACAGCAGATCAGATGCAATGCATAAACAAATTACATCAACTTAATATTTTTCTGTAAAATTACACTTTTTTTATTTAAGAATCATAAATTGTATGTATTTAACTGTATGTAATTGTAAGCCATTAAATAATGTAAATCAAATTTAGTTTCTCAGTGACTAATATTCTGAATTACAAATGACTGAATTACTAATATCTGAATTACAAACTTTTCCATTATGCTTAAATAACTCAGTTTTCAATCAAAAGGAAAAGTGGATCACAACATTGCATCTGACCATATTCACAGTCTTAACTTACCGATGTGATTTTTCCTGGTGACGGAATTAATACCTCCTCAGCCATTTAACAAATCTATGTAGCAGTCTCAAACAGCAAATTTCAGAAGGATTTTCTCTATACAGCAGAGTTTGTCATAGCTGTAGTAGCAGGCGTGGTCACAAAAGCTCCCAAAGCACAGATAAAGGTTGTTTGGTAGTTCATGTGCAATATGTTAGGCCGCTCCTCCGCAAATTAGTTGTCCACATGCCCCAAATAACAAGCCCAAACAGTATCATCACATGATGGAAATCAGCGTGACAGACTGAGAGAAAAGCCTGATGGAAGTAATTAGCCTTAACTGCATTTACAAATAAGGACAGAAGAGAAACCAGGAGAGGAAAGGACAAGGGGGAAAAAACGTGAATAGATTGAAAAGAAAAAGACATGCGGAAGGTCTGATGGAAGCAACACAGAAACCAAAAACTAAGTCGGATACACGGAAAATTGAACAGGGGATAAGAGGGAAGTTTGAAGGAAGAGGTCTGTGAGTGGAAATTGAATATGAAACACGGTGTACAGGAGATTAGAGAAAGTTAAGTGGGGTTTGGTTGGGAGGTGGAGTTTCTAATATACAAATAGAGATTTTTTCTTCCCTATGAAGAATTTATACACTCTGTCACATTCTATTCATAACGCCCATTAAAAACAACAAGCCTGAGTCAAATATATTTAAAAATCTAAAAGCGCAGAAAAATAAATTCAAGGAAATTGTCATGTAAAGCCACTCATTTTGTACTTAGATGCGACTTTATAAAGGTCACCACATAGAGACATCACAAATTAGCAAATGAACTTTAACTCTGTTCATATGGGTGCATTTTTTTTTCTTCCAGTTAGAAGAAAAAAAAGATGCATTTACTGTGACTATTCATTGAGTTACAACCACCCGCTAGGAATTATACGGTTCTTAATCCTGTGACTGTACCTCTGCTGTTGCTGTATGAATAGCTGGTCTTGTTCAGAAAATCCTTCTCTTTAGCACTTACATTCTCTCTCTACAATCAGTTACCACTTCAGGATGAAAAATCTAAACCCAGTCAGCTAGCCTGAAACCTGCTGTATTGAATATAAAATTCAGATGCCAGTCAGGCAATTAAATTACCCCGTGCTTCTCCCGTTTAAAAACTTGGACCATTGGCTACGAAATGGAACACATTAAATCTAAAAATTGTAACTATCTGTTCATGAAAACCAGAAAATTAACTCCATTGATCAAACTGAAGGCAAATATAGCTCAAATAGTAACTTGTTGCACGTAGATAAACAGTACAACACAGTTCCAAAAAGTCAATATGCAGTTCCTTGGTCCATTTATTCACAAGTTGGCAGGCAAACCAAAAAAAAATTTCTTTGGATTCCTTTGTCTCCCCTGTTCTCCTTGATGCATCCTTACTGACCTGCCTGATTGCCTCACCTGCTGACTAGTTTACTGACTGACTGGTTGACTGGGAAAAAAATCCAGAATTGTCTAAACCCTACATATTATGTGAAATACCCATACCCATGTAACAAAAAAATACATAAACTAAGCAAATTACTAACATTCAAACTTATTCGAAACAAGTGAAATTAAACAGAAAATACTAATTAGAAATCCACCAAACAATAAATAAACAAACAAAAATCTACAGTTCAAGAATTAACAAAAACTGTCAAAATTAAATTTTGTTTGAAACTGACACATTGATTTTTTGATTAAGTTACAAATGACTTATTTCAGTAAGCAAAGGGGTTTAGTGTTGGATACTGTGCTTTTTTTAAGAATTTTTCTATCCAGTCTTTTTTTTATTATCCGCTGTCCTAAATGTTGCAGTTACCACTAGCACCACTGCTGCCTTCAATTCAAATAAAGTTTTTTCAACTTATTTCCTCTTGATGTTGCCATCGATTGCAAATACCCCATCCATCCATCCATCTTTACCACTCTCTTCTTTTGTCAACCAACACAATGGCCTACTTATTAATCTGTATCTGGAAATACCACTGAGTCTTAGCTCTATCTCTCTCCAAAGTTACATAATTTATCTTCACTTTGTCTTGCAACCTCTGGTTCCTCCTGGATACTGTTATGACAAACCTTCATCATCATCATCAGCTTTCCTGGGTTTTTAGCTGAGAAACTCACTTATCAGTTTGTCACTACAGGATTTCCGGATTTGGTCCTGGATCTTTGTTTTATCCTGGATGCAGGCTCTGACACTCATGATCTCCCGGCATCCCTCTTTCTAATTATTGTGCAACCTCATGGTACAGGATTTGGGATGGAACTGTAAATTGTGAAGAGCTCCCATGTCTCAATGTGGCCTCTATCTTCTCATTTGGACAGGCAACTATGCCAGAGAAGGTATGTGATGTCTGACAGAGTTTGTGTCATTGGCTCAGACTTAATATATCCCGTCCAGTTTTGTTTTCAGGACATTCCTTTTTCTTTGTCGGTACCTGGGGCCTCCACATAGTTGCATTTGTCTGTGGGATCCAAAGGTATTTGTAGTCATAAAAAATTTTAAGTTTTTATTTGTTAATGAGGAATTTCAAATTAAATACATAGTCAGTAATTAAAGTTCATATCTTATATTGAATAGTGAATAAGTACAATTCATGTAAGATTACATGGACCACAGAGCAAGCTGGAATTTTTTTAACAGTTTGTTTTTTAACTTCTTGTTTCACAAACACTTTTGCAATTCAAACAATCTTATATTTATTCCAAAATTTTTTATTCCAAATGAAAAGGATTCCTCGGACCTGAGCCAGTTCTGAAACATCTCTCTCCTAAATGTAATGGGAGGACTTTTAATGCTGTTGCCAAGAGATTAGCTAGTTATTTAGAAAGAAATGGCCTAATAGATACAAATTTTTGCAGGGTATATAGAGGGAATTGGCTTGATTTGGCTTCAGATTCAGACAACCAACATTAAGAAAAATGACTCAACAAATGCATTTCTTTCAATGCCAAATTAGCCTTATTCAGAAAGTGTGCCGATAGTAGTTGTGAACTTAGGCACAGTCCAATGTTCTCAAAATACACTCTTAGTTTAGCGGGTTTGCAGAAATAATGCATTACGGAAAGGGTGTAGAGTTTCACCATTAGCATTTACAATACCAATGGAGACAATTACTAGACATTCTAAGTGGGTTGTAGGTACAGAAAGAAGTCAGGATGGCATGCGCCTTACAGCAATTACGGTTTCAAAATGTTGTCTGTGTCTACAACAGTGCCAGTGATAGAAGGAATGTAATAGATGAAGCAAGAATTAGGGATTATTTGGGAAAAGTCAGTAAAGAGTTTAGGTAAGTGATAACAGTCAGACTTGAATAATAGAAAGCAGGTAGTGCAGATTACGAAAGATGTTGCTGAGGGACCGGGTAGAATGGATAAATCAGAACTTCCAGGAAAGTGGAAGCTACGGTGTCTAAAGTTGTCTTATTTCCAAGGTTGATGTGCCCACTATCTGTGTGTGAAATTCCTTTACCTTCTGCAGAGAAAGTGGAAGGGTTATTTAGCTGTTACATGAGGAAGTGGCCAGGTGTTCCTTGACGTTTTAATTACTGTGGCAATATATAGGAAAGGTATACCCCAGTTTTCAATATCTAGTCTAGTAGATTACTTTAAATGTACTGTACTAAGGCTAGGACAGAGCTGCTGTTCTCTTTTATAAATGTCTTCTTTTTGAAACTACTATAACTATGATGGCTGTTTGATGATTGGGTGGCACAGTGGTGTGGTGGTTAGCACTGTCAACTTGCCTCCCAGCAAGGAGGTTCTGGGTTTGAGTCCCAGGGGAACCAGAACCGTTCTGGGTGGAGTTTGCATGATCTGTGTGGGTTCTCTGGCAAAAACCTGCATGTTAGGTTGGTTGGACATGCCAAATTGCCCTCAAAAGTGATTGTGTGTGTGGTTGTTTGTCCTTGTGTGCGGCCCTGTGATGGACTGTCCAGGCAGTACCTTGCCCCTTGACCACTAGGATAGGCTCCAGTTCCGCCTGCAACCCCATCAGGGAATAAGCGGTATTGATAATGAATGGATGTTTGATGATTCATTTAACTTTTATTTAAGATCCATACCTTTCTTTTGATACAAGTTACACTTAGATAACAATGGTAATTTAGAAAAAATAAATACCTCCATGGAACCACATAGCCATCTAGTGGTTATTTGGCAGCCTACACTAATTTAGAAAAAAAAAATTTTGAACAGGAATGACAACTTATCTAAAAGACAGTTTTTAATGTTATCACATGTTTCTCCTGGACAAGGATAAGATGAAATGCATATTACTTATTCTTCCATTTATATATAATTGCAAAACAATATTTGAATTAAGAGGGTATTTTAAGATCTTTACCATCTAAAAAAATCAGAAATGAATACTCTTTCAGTTACTTGGATACCAAGTGTTTTGATTTTTCTTTGCATATTAAATGCTGGATAGGTAACTAACTAAAGATTTTACACAAATGCTATGGTTGATACATTTGTTACTATCTCCATTATCTGTTTTGAACATGATTGTATACTTGTGACCATCATTCTGGATATTACTCATTTATTTTTCAGATCCCTTGGAACAAAAATATATTTTGAGAAAGGCTGACAATGTGGAAACAGATTCATTTTAATTCACATTTATGCTACATACATCAACAATTGAATGCTTTAAGCACTACAATATCAATAGGTCACTAATTACACCAATCATCAAAAATACAATAGGACAGCTGAGAAGAAATTAAAACCCAACAACAAAAGATCAAGCGTGCAACATCACAACATATACTGCTATATCTACTAAGGAGATACTAAGTCCTTATCACTGTTCTGTATAGTTTACATGCATAAATAGAAATGTATACATGAAAACACAGAACATATATAAGGACATCATGGTGGGATTTTGATTAGATAAATTACTCTTCCCTTCAACTATACTTCCTGATTTTCCTCTCTGCTCTTCTCATTCCACTAATTCCATTTTTTTCCTTTCATACGCTTCTTCTACTGAATCCTCCCTGGGAACAGTCAGGTCTTTAAAACAGACTCTCTTTCTACATATAGACCAGTTTTAGACTTGTCGAGGCTATTTCCTGGGGAACAGCAAGCTTTCCTCCTAAATCTACCTGCATCTCTCAGTTACAAACATCCTCTAAGATCCCCTGCCTCCTTACCATCTTTTTAACCTTCTTCCCTTTTTGAACATGTCACACCCGAGGTCTTTGTTTTTGGTTAAGTCTTGGTCTTTTGTGTGTGTGGCAGTAATTGTGGTTTGTTATGGTTTTGCAATTTCCTCTTATTTTGAAATAGTAACTCTACTCTCGTTCAGGTCACTTGCCTTTCCTCAGGTGCAACCAATCTGTCTTCCTTGATTCCTCGACTCAGAATCAACCAGAATCAGAAATACTTTAATAATCCCAGAGACAAATCTACAACATAGGACTCTACAGCATAGCAGATGACCCCATGCCGGAACATGAATCAGGATCTGCTTCTAAACTCGATTAGACTGAATTGGAACGATTGCAAGCTCTTAATTCATACTAACTTGCAATATCTTAACTTTTGGGACATCTCATCTCGAAAGCAGCTGAAAGTCAAGAGTCTTAGCTCTGCTGACAGTATTCTATGATTAGAAACTCCTCTCTTAAAGTGTAAATGGCTTGGTTTGAAGTTTCACTCCCTGCACGAAAGGGTTAAAACTTTAAATATCTGTATAATCTGAGCATATTTTTATGAAGGAACTGCTTTGTGCATCGTGCACAAAAAGACTTGTTTCACTCTCAAAATGAAAAATTGTACTATTAAGTGCATAAAAAACACTTGATACCTAAGAGTTAAATTGATCATGTTTAATTCTTTTAAACATCTCTTTTGTAATATCAGTCAAACAACATAATCTACTTTAGAACCTTTATTTTCAAAAAGAGACCAAATTACTACACAAACGTCAGAGAAAGTGGAAGGATATTAGCAGATAAAGACAGAAAAAGATGTCAGCAAACAGTGGTAGTAGTTTAACGATTACATTCAAAAATATCAAAAGAAAAAATAATAATGAAGTTCCAACTAAAGTTTGGAGGGTCTTTTCTTTTGTCTGAGCGGAGACTGCACATTCCACTGCCTTAATGCAGGTGCTCTGAAACAAGAAAAGAACATTATTTAATCCTTTAAGAAGTTTAACAGTATTGAAACAGTATTATCAATCCAAATATTCAGATAAAAAATAACCTTTGGGCTCAGTGTCTATTTTCCACATCACATTCCACATGTGTCTATTCCCATTTTGTATAAATTTGCAGACAATCAGCCCAAATTAAATTTCCTTGAACGTGAGGCTGAACCCCAAATTTCATGTGCGCTGAATTAAACAATAGATTTTAAAATGTATTATTTAATTCATAATGTGATGACATACTGGCCCATGTATTCAAAAGTAGGTCCAAACTGAATGAAAAGATGTTCTGCTGGGTTCTGCTCTTTTATTCATCCAACTGTAGATGTACAGGATTATTCCTTTCGGAGAGTTTTGCCTCCGTGTTCTCCCGATGGAAATGAAATTATCCCTGAGTTTGAGGTACTTTGTCTGATCTACTGATACTGTCTAAGATAGTCAAAAATTAGTCATACTGCTCTAACCTTTGAAAGTTTAAGCAATCTCTATGTCCACTCCAACTTCCTGGCTAACTGACCCTGGAGAAGACACTTGGATTGGATAAAGCAGGTATTGAGGATTTATATAGATATATATATACACACACACATACATACACACTAACAGACACATATATTAATATGTACATCCCACTCCTACATCCAACCCTAATACTATTTTTATATTAATTAAATCACCCTTTTAAGGGTTCTCACAACTAAGTAGTATGTATTATCTTCATCTCTAGCAAAACCAATTATATCACTGTCAAGATATTCTATGAAATGGACCAATGTGCCGAACCTCCAGAGACATTCCCAATTGAAAATTGGCACAACAAATTTGGATTGGTATTGTCTCATTTGAGAGCATACAAGCATTTTGTGAGGTGAGTGACATCTATTTGGACACTTCCAAGATCAACTACATGGAGATTAAATCAGAGAACCGAAGCTGCAGCTCAAACTTAAATTGTGCACAACTAAGTAATAAACTTACTGCTGTTCATTTGGCTGTACATGAAGGACACTGGTTTCCCTATTCAGACCTGTGAGGACATGGAAAATAAAGATTTATTTACAGCAGGCAGTTTGGAGAGTATTTCTAACACATAAGGCTTTGATGTTTATTAACAGATGATTTAGAAGAGTCAAGTTGGAGAATCTTACTTGGTCCCTGATCACTGAAAATTGCGCTGAGTCCTTCGCTAAACGTTACGTTGACGTTGACACCTAGATCATTGTGAGGAGTATTAAAAAGGACAAGTTAAAGAGTTGCAGGTCATATTTCTTCAACAAGATATTACAATGGATTTTCAAACCAACAATTACTCAGTTATATGTAATGCAGCATTTATTTTTGGTCTCTGCATTAAGTTTTTTTTTTTTTTAAAGTATCCAAATGGTAGCCTAAAGTAGGAAAAATATTGTGTACTTACCTTTTGGTGTGCTGAAGGCTCTATCATTTACAGCATTCAACATCACTAAAAAAATAGAAAGGCATTCAGTCAGCATAGATAGACAGTTTCTGTCTGTAATGTCACTCCCCCAAGCAAATTTTCAACTGGATACTGATACTCAGGAAAATATTCGATACGCAATACCATTTTTGATGCCACAAGGATAAAAA
The DNA here is from genome assembly GCA_013363375.1 of Menidia beryllina. Taxonomy (NCBI): domain Eukaryota; kingdom Metazoa; phylum Chordata; class Actinopteri; order Atheriniformes; family Atherinopsidae; genus Menidia; species Menidia beryllina. The sequence goes on from JABUIW010000211.1 coordinate 179,836, forward strand.
ACAAAGCCCCCAAAATTTAACTGAATTTTGACAGGTTAGTGTCTTTCATTTCAAACTGACCTATTACTGCATTAATTACCCTTACCCTAACCCTAACCCCAACCCTCCACCCTTCATAATTGTGAGAAATAAATATTTTTTGCTTAAACTTGTTTGGACTTATTGTACAAACCTATTTAACATACACTATTTGAACATAATATTATGTATAGAGTTTAATTCAGTGTTTGCAAGATTCATTCAACTATTTTTAAATTAATGTCTATATTGCCATGAAGCAATTACGATGTTCTTGCCTGGGCTCTTTTCCTATTGGTGACGTACTAAAAATGGCCAACTTGGATGTGGGCGGAGTTGGATATCCACTCTTGGCTTCCTACAGTCTGCAGCCAGACGGACTCGATTAATGTTGGCATGCCCTAATGGGCACGTGCACAAAAGGGACTGTAAACTGTGTTAAACAGAAGTATCTAAATATAATAGTCCCACAGTTTAATTCCCCACGCCAGGAGCTACTCCTTGTCGAGACTTTACCAACAGACCTGAATCTTATGCGGGAAAATGTTGGGCATATGAAAAACTATGCCCCTGGCAGAAAGATCTCTTGGGGAGGGACCAGACTAAGAGCGGTCCAGAAAAACCTCTATGCACCATAAAAACACATGTGCGCAACTTCCCTGTTCTGCCATAATTTGGTATTACGGGAAGAAGAGTGATCCTAATAGAAGCTGCAGTTTTAAGGGATGTAATTGGACCAGATGCTGGGTTGGACAGCATCTGTCCAAAATCACTATTACATATATTATTTGTTCACTGTATTTGTAAATGCAGAAAAACGACAACACAGCAACACAAAGATCTGGCGTAATCAATAAAGAGAGTTCAACTAATCTCTGGAGTTGCTGCAATCTTTATGACCCACACTTGGTACACACAGGATCTCAAAATAATTTGCAAGTGGTCCTTCAATCCAGATGTACACAAGCAGAACCATGGCTACAAGCAGTGAGCAAGAATGATGGGCAGAATCTTGCAGGAGGGGTCCCCATCCCAGCAGGGATGCATATATATCAGTCCTATGAGAGCCCTGATGATAGGTGCTCAGAGACACTTAGCAGTCAACGATGTACCAAATGAAGTTTATATGGACAGTGTATAACTATTTCATTACCATTAGGGTGGCTCCACTCTCCCTATGTATCACTCCTACCCGCATTTCTTAGACATGGCTGAGTAAAGTTGCCTCTGTCACCTACAGAGACATTACATGGATCAATGCACCATGCCTAATCTGACATATTGCTGCTAAAAGGGGGCCCTGAGAGTGTCCTTAGGCCCCATCGACATTTGATTGAAGACTATAGGTATAAAGTCCACCTTTGACCACCTAAAGTTCCCCTCTGCTCTCCAAATAGCAAAGCAGTTTATAAACACTGCAGCTTCATGCATGCTTTGAACTCTCTTATGCATATGATCATATATGGGCTGATATGATCAGCCCAGATGACTTGTGCAAGGGGAACCAAATGCTATTCTGAATGGTCCTGCATTGAAGGCTTGTGACTATCATGGAGGATTTTACTGTGTTAGTTTTCAAATTAGTGGGCATGTTAAGCATAATGCAAGTTCCCTCATCTCCAGAACTGCATTGTGGCTCACATTTTCAGACACAGCTTGCTAAAGTGCCTACAAGCTTCAGAGATGCCTTTGCTGAAAATGGTTTTAACAAAGGTATCATCAACCAGGTCCCACACATGTTGACAGCAGGGAGCGCAGAGCATTGAAGCAGCCAAGCCTCAAGCCTGCACCCATGCTCTTTGGCAACCACCAGGGGGCGCACAAGCCCAATCCAGTTCCTGTATTCAGTACCCTGGGACAGTCAAAGAAGCAGGATAGGTTCAAGCCTTATTGCACTAATTGTAATAACCAAGAACACCATCTTACAGCGTGTGGTGACTTCACCAAGCTCACAAATGAACAACAGCTGACTGGGTGAAGGAGAAGAAAAGATGCTGTGGGGGAAGAAATATGCAAGCTAACTGCATATTGAAGAAGCACTGTTACACCTATTCATTTTGCATGATGTGGCCCAAACAGAAAATGGCGATGAGTGCATCCTCCAGCATGGTTTACATTGACCAAGCTGGCCATTTAGGTTCAGTGATGCTGAAAATTTTTACTATTCACCTTTTTAATGGGAAGAAATCCCTTAACACACATGTGGTTCTTGGCTCTAAAAGAACAATTAACGACACACTCTCTCAATCTCAAAGGAAAGGAAGAGGTCCTAACACATACAGCAATCAGAAAAGATAAAGTTCAATTGCAGGGAGCTACAGTTGTACGTAAGAGGTCTTCCAGGATGAAGAAAGCAACAAAACAAGACTTTTGTGGATTTACCTCTGCAGAACTGAATCTAGCTGAACAGTCATGTGTAGTGGAAAACCTAAAATGAAGCTACAAGCACTTAAGAGGCATTCCATTGCACTCCTTCAGCAGAGTAAAACTGTGCTCCTCCTAAGCTCTGACAACCCTCACCTAATCACACTATTTCTGATCTTAAAAATAAGGATAATACACTTACAATTAGATTTGAAGAGGCCATTTTCTGCAGAACAAGATTTTCTCCTTAATCTACCTCCATCTCCAAATCACAAGAATCTTCAGACTCCTTATTGCCTTTCTAACTTCTTCTCTTAAAAAAACTGAAAATTCACTTTGCTTTAGACCCTTCTAAATCCAAATGAGTCTAGTGTGTTGTCCTCCAGCCTAGAACTCAGACAAACAAACTCCTCTCCCTGTACAATTGCTGGTTCCAAACAAGCACTTCCATGTAGTCACACTTTTTAGATTTCCCAAAATAACAGATGTCAGGAAAGGCTCGCTACTCCACCTCTTCACCTCGTTACTCCTGCCTATTTGCCTTAAGCTGAGCTCCATCTTTGTATCCACGGTACAGCTTTCTCAGCTAGCTGTGAATTGGATGTTTTTTGTGTATCCAAGGCTTGACCGGGTCAAGCACAGGGCTAGGACAGTCATGGACAATAATAAAGCCTCTAATAAGATCATGCGCTGGGCTATTCCAAAATCTCTTATTTGAATTTACAGTGCATCTGTGAATTATTGTTAAAGAATGTTATACCTGTTCCATCCAAAGTCATTGATTTTGCCTCGTCATATTCTTCTCGCCCATTTTTTGACACACGCCTGCTAGACACAGAGGAAAAAAACAACAAAATAATTTTTTTCTTCTGGCAATGTTATTTGCATGGACCGGTACATTGTGGAAAGAAATGTTACCTTCAACAGAACTGTTTCTAATTTTTAAAATTATAATAATATAATAATAGATTTTAAAATAACCTATAAAGGAATTCAACATACAGGCTGAGCTGACAAACTCAGTAATGAATAAATAAATAAATAAATAAATATTCTAAAACACAAAACAAAAAAACAATCTGAATGTTTATTTATGTTGAAAAAACACATTTCTGTATGCATGTACAACCAAGCCTTTTTCATACTCCCATGCCATTACTAACATTTTGTAAAGTAGAACCTACTGATCACTTCGTGCCAGCCTGGCGAGCTGAATCTTTGGACGAAGCGGCTGTGGTGTAGCAAAGTTGAATGGCTGGAGTTGTTTCAGCTTTACTGGTGAACCGTGGACTGAACCCTGAAGTGAGAAGAAAATTGAATTACAGGTCTAATAATAGAAAATATACTTTATCACAAAGGGAAGCTATATGCACACACTACACACATTGCGTAAAGAAATTTTACCTTGAACAGAACTTTTTCAAAAAAAAAAAAAAAAAAGGAATTCAACATACAGGCTGAGCTGACAAACTCAGTAATATATATATATATATATATATATGTCTCAGAAAATTAGAATATGGTGATAAAGTTCTTTATTTTCTGTAATGCAATTAAAAATCATGAAATGTCATACATTCTGGATTCATTACAAATCAACTGAAATATCGCAAGCCTTTTATTGTTTTAATATAGCTGATTGTGGCGTACAGCTGAAGAAAACTCAAATATCCGATATTCTAATATTTTGAGATAGGATATTTGGGTTTCCATAAGCCATAATCAGCAATATTAAAACAATAAAAGGCTGGCGTTATTTCAGTTGATTTGTAATGAATCCAGAATGTATGACGTTTCATGTTTTTTAACTGCATTACAGAAAATAAAGAATTTTATCACAATATTCTAATTTTCTGAGACAGTCCTGTATGTATGTATATATATATATATATATATATATATATATATATATATATATATATACACACACACACATATATATGTATACACACACACACACACATCTGACCTGTGCCGCTGCCGTTTTGGTGGCGTCTCCTGTCACGCTGCATTTTTCCATCTGTTCCTGAATCTCTTGATCATTTTCTGCCTTCTTAAGAGCAAACTCGATCTCAGCTGCCAGCTGCTCATCACCAGAGAAGAACTCCTTCACTTCCTTTCGGTAGTCCTGCATTGTCACCTAATAGGATATATTTAATTATAATTAGCCTGCGGAAATCAGAGCCAAGCAAAACTGTGCTGGTTTGATCCTTGCTCATCTTTATAGTTTCACCAGACAAATGTGGAAGACAAGGTTCAAATGTCCACAGTCCCTTTACCTGGAGGTAGGCCATGAGGTCTCTGAGTATGGGAGAATGTTTCCGCTCCAGTAAGCCCTTCAGGCTGATGATTAAAGGAACTGTGTTCTCTATGAAGGTCTTCTTCTGGACCTGTGCATTGAGACAAGAAGGTAATAATTGCCTCATACCGAAACATCTCTTAACATTAAACATTTGTGGTTACAAGTAAAAAAAAGTAAAAGCATTGTGTGAAAATAAAACTGCCCACCTGTGACACCACCTTCCTCTTAGCAGCCTCGAGGACAGCCTTGGCCATGGTGGCCATATTTTCCTCCCCTTGCTCTTCTGCTGTCGGCCCATCTGCAGGAGTCGTTGTAGTCTGCAGCTTCATCTCCTTCAGACTCAAAATGCTGAATGTCTCTGATAGAATTTCTGCTCCATCTGCATCCAGTGGCAGTTCCTCATCTGCAAAGCATGCTGGGATAGAAAGATAACATTAAGATGTTGCTGAAAATCCAGCTTCACACTTTGTTAGAATCCAAAAGAATATTGTAAGAGGCCCCTATATGTTAAATTAATGTTAAGTCAATAAATATTAAACCTATGATTAAAATAAATTTAATGATACAATATTTTATTCTCTCAATACCATAGTATTGATAATTAAATAAAGGCCAATATTTTTTTAACAGATGTAATTTTTAACACGAGTGCAAACTATTCAAGGCCAACATTCAAACTTATCTAAACAGATGTTGAGTTATGTATTTTTCCCTAAAAATAATATTGTGGTAAAAAATAAAAAAAAATAAATAAATAAAAATCTTTCTGTTTTTAAGATGTGCTTACCCAAAATGGTCTGGTTGATCTTGTTAGTGAGACTGAAACGCTGTGCATCTGTGAAGTGCTCCAATAGAAAGCGATAGATCTGAAAGCGTTTCTCTCGGTTCTTTGCTCCTTTCAGGGAAAAACGATTTTTCTCTCTACACAAAAGAATTCATTCATTAAAGGAAATAGTCATAAACAAAAATAAGTAATTAACTTGATATGGGATTCCCGGTATGCAGTAGTGAATTTTTGTAAACAAAAGTTAGACATTCTGTTTCCCACCTCTCACTTTGAGGAAACTTGTTGAAGGACTTGTGCTTGCTGTACGAGTTGAAGTGGAAGATGCATTCAATGAAGTGCTGGCTAAACATTTCTGGATTCTTCTTATGCAGGAGATGGAATAGGCAGTATCTGCACAGACTGGAACCAAAAACACCACAAAATAGGTGAAAATGTGTGCTCTTATAAAGAATAGAATACAAATTCTGGGTTTGCCCTGTTTTACTCTCTAAACAGCTTTACTAAATGGCATAGAGCCACTGATTTACATTTAGCTGTTCCCCATTCCCATCATAAAAGCTTCATCATGTAGAAGGTACCCATTAAATATTTGTCCATTTAGGCATATTGTCAGCCGAAATACAAACACAGATTGCGAATTACAAATGTGAAACAGGCGTAACAGGACAAATCATCGTGCCATGTTTCGCGCGTTTTTACAGTATTTCATTCATTTTTAAAAAATAACACAATACAACACTGGCTTAGATTGACTTTACCTGGCAATAGCGGGGACGGGGTCAACCAGTGCTATCAGGAAGCGGAAGAAGAGAGACCCTTTCCATTTAACAAAGTCCTCCTAAAGAAAGAAAAAGAAAAAAAACAACCCGATAGTGTGTTTGCTTCTTCGATAGAAGTGTAAACTGTTGTCATATAGTGAATCAAATGGACGTTCTGCAACTAAAGGGCATGCCAGAGAAATTATACACAATGGATTGGATATATCAGTTAGGGATAAGACACATTTCAAGAAGTTACGGTCTGGGTTTACCAACAAGTGACGGCTAGAAAACAGCAACTGATTCAATTCAATTTTATTTATATAGCGCCACATCACAACAACAGTTGTCTCACAGCGCTTTCCAAACAGAGCAGGTCAGACCCTACTCTGAAGTTAATTACAGAAACCCAAAAATTCCCACCATGAGCAAGCACTAGGCGACACAGGCAAGGAAAAACTTCCTTTTAACAGGCAGAAACCTTGAACAGAACCATGGCAATGCAAGATTGTGTTCTTTAGAGACTTTTCATTCGGTCAGTCAGCAGATGTTTCCAACAGCCACAGTCTGCTTATTCAGTATTTCACACAGAGCTCACCTGTAGCAGGTTGGTGAGCATGATGAGAGTCTGCTCCCGGATTACAGCCTCGTCGTCCCGCAGACAGGCAGAGATGTTGGGGATGTAGCGGTCCACGATGTTTGTGTATCGCACGCACAGATCACACATTATCACCACAATGTTGTTGCGCACGGCAACCTCTGTGCCGACCTCGAGCTCCCTGGCAAACACTGGCAAGTACTTTTGGACGAGTTCCTCGTGCTGCAGACACAGTTTACCTGATTTGGACAAACGCAAAACCCCCAAGAGGAAGAAAAGAAAAGGACACAATGTAATGAATTAGATTTAACAACAAAAAAGTGAAACAAGAGGGAGCAGCAATAGTTTACCTAGAGTGATGACGCCATGGGCTCTGACTCTAGATGGCAGAGAATTTGCTTTAAACTGAGACAGAGGAAGTGAGGCTGGCAACTCCTCCTGGAATTCTGGTCATTACAAATGTGAATACAAACCAAAAGAACAAGTTAGAACAATGTCTTTAAAATGAATTATTTATATCTAGATTACTTCTTAAATCTGACAGTCACTCAAGAGGTGACAATAGTTTTTTCTAAAAAAAACAAAAACAACTCCTAAACATTAGGCTAACAATAGCCGCCGGCTTTCTATGGAATATTTCTTCCGGAGCTTGGTTATGGAGAAAGAATTGGTCTTAACACTTTTCCCAACCTCAACCAGACTTTATGAAACTGAAATATAATCTGTTGCTGAGACATCTATCTCTTATACCTGCCAGTTTGTCAGAATGTGCCGTCAAGACAGATTCCACAAGCAGCACCGTCTTCTTTCCAACCTTGGCAGGACTGTGGAGGGACGCCACACCCAAAGTGTGAAGATACTTTATCTGGAAGCAAAGTCATTTCTTTTAAAACCGGGCATGTTCGGACGATTTTTCCAATCGGGTTCACTATTCCGACTGTTTAAATTAACACAATTGTTGCAAACATCGTTCTTCATTTGCAGCTTTTCTGGAATACAGTTTTGCAAATGTTTCTCCAGGACACAGACTGTAAAATATACATATTTCTGTCCATTTACAATTCAAACTCAACCTTCTTGATCACTTTTGGTTCTTGCAAAGACCAATATAGTGACGTACAAATACCAAACTTCAAGCAAGAATTTCAAAAACAGAAGTGACATTAGAGTGGCTGTATTCTTTTACCATCAGTAAGTTCTTACCGCTCAATATACAATAGTAACCCACATAAAAGATAAAAACAGTCAAAGTTTGTTTAAGACAACATTATCATGCTAAAACTGTGTTGAGTGACAGTTGAAAAACCATGATGTGTTTGTATTCTCACCATCAGCTGTTCATCGAGGTCTTGGGCTCCATTTTCACTGAGAATAATGTTTGCCAAATAAACCTCGCAGAGTAAAATCAGTTCACCGCAGTGCTGGTTCAGAAAAGCCTTAAGACAAGAAATCCAACATAACAGCTCTTAATCATTATTTCAAATTGCGTTATCACCAATACAAACTTTTGATGATGTTTTAATTTAGCGAACAACAAGGTAAACAAAATATGACAAAAACTCTCCCAGTTTTATGAATTTCAAAAGCACTCAATATCTATCCAAAACATTATTCATAGCCATTTGTACACCAAGTTTGTATTTTCAATCTTCTCTTAATTGACGTTTCAACTAAAAGAGGGCGGAAAAAATGTAATTGACTTTCGAAAACCTGTGATCACTTGGAAAAGAACAAAAAGAAGCTATCCAAAAATCAGTTTTCATTAACCTTTGTATACATAAGACATGGCTCATCTGAATTTTTGGGCTTTTGACTTAAATTAACATCAGAATCAGAATCAGAATAAGGTTTATTGCCAAGTAGGTTTTTCACTTGCAAGGAATTTGCTTTGGTGTATGGTGCACAACACTTCTATGAGAAGCAAGAAAGGACATACGATATAGAAATAAAAATATAGAATAAAATAAAATAGAATAATTATAAATAATAATAATAAAATAAAATATTGAATGTCCAACGACAGACCAGAAAATGCTGAATGATAATATATACAACTATATACAATAATATAATTAATTATATCATTCAATTTTTTTTTTGTTGAGTCCATTTTGCTCAAATGACTGTTGATTTATGACTACCTTTTCTGGTTTTACTACCCGCTCAACTCCCTGTTCCCTGGCAATTCCCAGCTAATTGTGAAATAGCTGAGACCACGAAAAAGCTGTTAACTGGAAAAAAAAAAAAAGTTGAATTCTCTCTTTGGTTGGGGATGAGTCCTTGTCTTTTGTTTAAGAGATATAAACTTATATATCCACCATCTTGTCTGGGAATGCCTCGGAATCCTCAAAGAGGAGGAGCTGGCAGGGGGGTTTATTAGGGAAAGGGATATCTGGGTTTCACATCTGCTTTTCTTGTCTGCAAACTGCATATGACAATGGTTTTTTTTCTTATTTGAAACAGTTCTTTTTCTGCAGACAGATGGACTAAGGCAGTTCTTCCTATGTGTTACTAAAAATAGATTCAATCCAAGTAGTGGATGCATATCATGTTAAAACTTTACATCATTCAATTTTTAGGAAAATAAAAAGGTTTCACGAATTTAATCTTTAATCTTATTCATAGCTTCATAGTTAACTTTTCAGATGCTCTTTTAAAAAAAGAAGACTTTATCTGCAGATTGGTGAATATCATCTATTCTAGCCATCCTGTTTCCAAACCTAATTTGTCCTTATAGGTTAAATTTATCCCACTCCAATCTTCCAATGCTCGTGAACAAGACCCCAAAAATACTCCTATAACCAAATTTAAATGTCCCCAACCGGAGAGAGATATCCATCTTTTGAAAGCTCTTTCATGATCCCGGCCATTTTACACTCAGCTGGGAACTGCTTCAGTCCATGCTGAAGAAGAAGTCAAAAGAAGCCATAACATCTGCAAAACCCTGAGCTTCCCAAAGCAGAAGGCCTCCTCTCCACAAACACATTTTGAGATCCTGTCCATGAAACAGACCACAAACCGAATCCCTGAAAAGAGGCTGCCATGGCAATGCCCAACACATGCTCTATGCAGATTATATTAGGTGCCAAGAATGCAGACACAACTCTTGCTTTGGTGGACTGGAAAGCTATCTGGTTCCAAGTAGTGCAGTGCATGAGTACAAACTTAGATCTCATACAGAGCTTGATCTTTATCAGCAGAGCTATTTCCTCAACATTGTACAATTGTTTATCAAAATGCAGAAGCGAACCTAATCACGCAATTGTTATTCTGCTTAGAATCTATTAAAAAAGGAATTGAGAAGATGTGTTTTTCCAACCTGGGTCTGTTTTATGTCCTCACTTTGGCCAAGTTGATAAAGTGTTTCCACAGCAGAACTTATTACTTCCAGGGACAAAGTGAATTTTTTCAACCAAGACATCAGATCAGCTATAGTAAAGAGGGGGGGGGGGGGGGGGGGAAACAGAAGAAGGAGGTTAGATCTATTCTTATGTTCCTCCAATGAATTTTCCCATGGTTCCTTTTTACAACTATTTACCAACAATCCTCTCCTTGGTATCTTCGTTCAAATGAGCTGCAATGTCCCCCATAACAGAAAGGATGTGACAGCAGGTTGTCACATTTACATCTTTTGAGCTATGAAAAGAAAATGTACATCTAGAAATGTAATAAATCCAGATAACACAAAATTGTGTGCTTCCTGTGAATGTTGTGCTTTCCTGCTTACCTGACAACGGTGTCCCAAGCATCAAGGATCTTGCTGTATGACAGTCTTGGTGATGATTTTACCACCTTAGAGAGAAGCAACCACGCACCGGCAGCATGGTCCGCCTCAGTGTGTGACATAAGGTTGGTTATGAACGTTGATGTGAACTTTCCCTGTTTTGACCAGATGGTGAAGGCTCTGCTGAAATATCGGCTGAAAAATAAAATAACATTTTTTAAAAATTTCAGTTTGTTGGATTAAAAGGCACCATTGACAACATGCTTACAATTAACAAAAGTCTTAAAAGGAAAAAAGGATCTCTGGTCAGCTGAGGCCAAAGGGTGAACCAATTTCCTCATAGAGTAAATTATTTGTCTGCTAAAAACTAAATGCTTACATATAGAATACAACTCCCACTGTAAGGCCTTGATGTAGCAGCATCATGCTGTGGAACATTTCTGGAGGCAGATATTGGCCAGAATTGATGGTACCAAATACATAGAATATTTTAAGGGGAAAAAAGGACTAATTCAACACACTTGAAGCTTTATCAAAGCTTCACGATCTTGGCTTCAAGGAAGTTTAACCAATGCTCAATTGGCTCATGGTTAGACATGTTAAAAATGTCTAGAGCCTGGTCAAAGTCCATGCTACACTCCACTATGGTATGACCTAAAATCTGCTTTGCGATGACCAGGTTGTTTCAGCCATTTGATAAGTATGTAATTTGATTAAAAGAAATCCCATCATTCGCAAACTCCAACCTCAGGTTGTGGCACTCATGGCACAGGAGGCCTAGCAGGTCCCAGGTCAGCCTCTGACTGGCATCCAGGTGATGGTTTTGAGAGTAGGGCTTCACTTGATCCAACAAAACCTGTTCCAGAGCTTCCAAGGCTTTTTGTTGCACAGAATTTTCAGAATCCACAATAGCTGGCACCACGCCATACAGCCACGCCTCCTGCACTACACTGCACTCCGGTTTAGCCTGTTGGTAAGAAGAAATAACAAAGGGGAAACATTTGTGATATCTCTGTTTGAGAATAATCTTGTGGCTAGATTAAGTTTTCAATTTAGTGACAAGCAGAAAATTGAAAACTTTAACTCCCATTTCAAAAGATGAATTTTCTGTGTTATGCTCTTGTTTTAAAAAGGTTTCAGAACTGCTTGTTGGACTCACGGTGAGCAGCTCCCTGACACACTGCAGGGCTTTTTTTCTCACTGACACGGCTGGGTCTCTGCAGCGCTCTGAAAGAGTTTCCAGATTCTCCCAGTTGAGGGGGATTACATCATGTTTCAGGAGACCAACCAAAGCCTGGGAGGAATAAGTTAAGTTATAAGAAATATCATTACTGCATTTCTTTGTTCTCTATAAGTATAGAGAAAGCATATTTAAAAGGATGGATTATTGCAGTTGTTATCTTTTCAATTCAAAACATGAAACCGTCGGTTTGGATCCGTTCCGTGTACCTGCAGTGCTGCTTTCCTCACATTAGTCTTTGAGTCTTTAACTCGGCGGCGAAGTAGAGCCAGGTTCTCTTTTGCTACATTGAATACATGAACAACTTTTTCACCTTCTGCATATCCGTATAAAATGCTGTCCAGTACCAGAGACATGTAAAGAAAATCTCACCGTCAAAGCCAGAGCTGTCAGCGGTGCTGATTTCCACTGTTCTGAACGGCAGAGTTCGGTAGGTTTTCTGATTGGTCTGAGAACTGAGACATCCTGAAACGGCATTACATCCATTAACATATTGTGTCACAATTATACAAGCATGGTCTACAGTGCATAGTCATAGGTATTAAACCTCCTGTCCTTCTATTTAAGGAAATGCATATATTCCAATACTGTAGAGATAAGGATCACATTAACATAATATAGGCTTTCATAATCATTAAATTACTCATACTAATCAATCAGAGTGATCTCTGACTGAAACGATGCCCACACTTGGTCCAACAGAGCATATCACCATGCAAAAGAGGGAACACACAGATGTTCCTGTTGGCCAGTTATCAGCATCTTGTAAAAAAAAATCCCTCAAGAAAGTAAAAGTGTCCAACAAAGCAAAAAGGGAATGTACCTTCTGTGAGTTCACTTTCCAACACAGTCTGGGTTCCAGCTAAAGGGATAAAGTAAACAGGCTGATTTAGTATTAGCAGTACAAGTTTGAATGGAAAGTTTAAGATTTTTTGTAGGATTTGGGCATGTGAGGGTTAACATATAATGAAAAGTAGGGACTTTATATCTGACATAGCTCTACCTAGGTTCTAGTTCTATCTAAACTAGGAAATTGGGAACAGCAGCTCTTTCTTTTAAATCAATATCTTAGTATTCAGTAGCATTTTGTGAAACTTTATGGAATCATCATATTATAGATCTATTTGAAGTAGTAATATGATTGACATAAACTAAGAAGTTTAGTTTAAAAAAGAAATCATATTTTGATGATTCAAATCACAAAAATGTTCCACTTTGAGTCTATTCTTATGAGTTGATATCCTGATGTTTAGTTACACTTATAATTTAAAGTGTACCGTTTTTCATTAAAAAGGAGTTTCAAAGATTAATTTTGTTTTTCCATGTTTTGTGTGTGTGAGCTCATCTTCTCACTAGCAGAAAAGAGGTCATGGACAGCCCGAGTGATGTTAAGGGAAGGAAGTTCCAAACACTGAGCGAGGCAGGAGAGGGCGTGGCCCTGAACGGTGGGGGATTCGTCCATTCTTCGGGCAAATAGCAGGTTCTGAATCAGGAATTTGTGCGTCAGGAAATCTGCCAGGTCTGCATCCTCACACTCCTCCATCGTCCTCTCTGGCTGCTCCAACAAAACCATCACGACATCCACAGAGAACAGCCTGTGCACCATCTACAGAGGTGTGCAAAACAGACTAAACAAACCGCTTGCAGAAAATAAACCCAGACCCACAGTTACACTTCTAATGTGTGCCAAGATTAAGGTAGGAAGTATTTGTGATCTTTCAAATGGCATTAAGTTATATCTTGCTTGTTGAGTCCGATGCTCGTTATGAGTAAATTGAATAACACCTCTGCATAAATTTACCCCAACTAGTGAGTCCAGAGAGAGGAATCATCAAAATATTTAGAAGTGTGATGAATTTATGTTACCTTTGAGTTTCTGGAGAAATTGAACAGCCACTTTATGAAGCAGGCGTAGTCTGTACTTTTCATGTGAGATACCAGCAAGCCCACAGCCTGGGCTCCATGACTTCGAAACTCACTTTTCTCCACCATCTACACATCAACACAAAAGAAATACAACATAACCTTTGATGCAATGGTCGTCGACAATGCCACCGATACAAACTGAGGAGCATCTCAAAAACGTATATACACAGATACTATACGCTTTGGGGATTATTTGATGAGGACTGACCTGGAAGCAGACATGCTGCAGAAGGATTTTAAGGAAAGGCAATGCGAGTTCTTTCAGCTCCTCCACCAGATGACTGTAATCAAAGTCTTGAACAATGTGATAAACTGCACTTCATCTTACAAAAAAAAAAAAAACACTTTGTAGAAATTGTGATCTGCATTCTAGTACAACCAATTGCACAATTCTACAAGTAAGCAGGTATAATGTGAGAAACCAGTCACCAGCAGATAGCAGCAGGGGAGAAAAAGCCTAGTTTTTTTTTTTAAACCAATAAAAGAAATAAAAGTAATAACAATACTAATGGATGTTAAACTGTCTTTGGTGCTTACATTTTAAACAGTTTTTTTTTTTTACAACCGTTGTTGTGCTAGTAAACATTTATCCAGGTCCCTTGGTTGTTCATCATAACAAAAAGTGGTTAGCAAAAAATTATCCAAAAATGAATATGAATTTGAAGAATTGAAAGCTGAACATAGATGTAAATTGCACTTGGTGCATCAAGAACACCTGCACTTATCATGGCTTTTGATGCATCTTTGAGGCGTTCCCGATAAAACAAAGAGCAATAAGCTGATCTTCTGGTAATGCTTTTATTCCTTTAGCTTTGCTCTGCTGAAATTAAAGTTTCAAAGATCTGCTTTGTGATGAAGTGCAAGACAAGAAAAAATAATTAACAATGCTCAGTGCAAATGGTGTATAAGCTCTATACCTCTTTTGGCCATTCATTATTTTATACATTAAGTTTTGTTTTTGTTTTTTGTTGCCCCCTGCAGGCTTTAGTTGGCTTTGCGCACATTGCAAATAGCTTTACCAAAACAATGACTTCTTTTTTGGAGGATTACACAGACAGACAGACACCTCTCTGCAAGTTTAAAGCAGTCCATGTTATATGAAATAAAAAATAAAAGACTAAAAGTTCCTTGTATTTAATGAGTGAAAGAACTTCATTTGACTTTTGGATGCTATTATGCATGTGCAGAATTCATTTAAAACTACTTCACATATGAATCGTTTCAACTTTACAGCGCATGGATTTTAATAAGTAATTCTACTTACTGGTTTAACACTCAATGAAAATAGGGAAAGGTACAAACCCGACAAATTGAATGGACTGGTCGCGGACAGCGAGGATGGCCTGGCTGGGAACAAGGAGGGAAGGTTTTCCTCTGTTGCCTTTATTCATCATCAGAATCACGTAAAGAAGCTGGTGGAACACCCTCCTCAGGGACTGAACCAGAAGAGACATCATTTAATTAGTAAATCCTGATGTGTCGTAATAACATTAATCTTTTGACAGCTTATTAATTTGGTCCTCTTATATCATGTGACGTATCTAACACTTTAGCATTCCAATTGAATCCTGTCATATTTCAATATAGATTGTCTTAAAGTTAAAGTGGATTTTATTCAGCCTATTATCAGGTCATTTATCTTATCAAGTCGTGTAAGTCATTGGATATTTTTTTCAACTGGCCATTCACATTTAATGATGATTAGATGATTAAGCACTTTTCAGGGTTATGTATTTGATAGATTTGGTTTGTGGAGCTACATTCAAACATGCAGGGATTTAGTCTAAATATTTGGTAGAATGATAGCTGTAAGTTTTATCATACACTCCGACATAGCTGACGTTTTGCATGATACGTTTACACTGTGCAGCAAAGTGTCTGTTGGCCTGTTATGGATAGTCATCACTAGATCTTACTTCTGTCTGATCTCCATGTTTTGGCAAGCAAAGTAGTTTAAAGCCATAGAAAGCCATCTCTGGAACACTCTTCAGCTGGGTGACATCTCTGTATGGAAATCACAATAATCAGTTTTCATTTCTTGTGTCATTCCATCAATGATAGAAAGATTGGAGCAACAACAAAAAAAAAAAAACTCACTGTGGAGCAGCGAAGGTTAGATTGCCTATGACAGGTTCAAAGTACAACAGCATATTGAAAATCTGCAGAAAATGGAGAAAGTTGTTCCAGTTCCTTCATGTAGACGCTACAGTGTGATGTAAAGTGGTCGTGAAGAATCATGAATCACCCGTGTGCAGTTGCTGGCGCTCTGTGGTCTGTCTTTGAGTGGAAATGTTTGCAGGAGTCTGAGAAGGCTTTGAACCAATACGACGACAGCTTCCCTGATCTTCATCAGGTCCTGGCCAGAGAAATTAAGCTGTTCCTCTTCATCTTCCTCCTCATCAATTTCCATCTGAGGCCAACAAAATACATTATTTCTTCTTCGCCAAGGTTTGAAATAAACTAAAAATACATTCAACCAACTTGGATGCAGTAGAAAACCCGATGACATGGGTCATTTCTGGCACAGAACTTTACCTCTGTAACATCTTTTCTCTGCGGTTTTGAACGTTTGCCTTCTGTCTGAGAAGCCTTCGTGCCATCCTTCTTGCGCTTTTTCCCAGAGTCCTGAGGCCAGCAGTATGAGGTCAGCTCAGAGCATGTGTCAAACAATACTTCGTGAAAAACCTTATTGGCGATGCTCCCTAGAAAGAATAAAGATGTGTACTTGGTGTCACCACAAAAAACACCCAATTATATGTTTGTGTTTGTGTAATCTTCAGCATATCTTTAGCACATAAGACTTAGATTCCCTTACCTGGAATTCTCAGCAATAGCAGGTAGAGAGAGGCAGCGTATAGTCCGTCCAACCTCTGCTGAACGTTAGCTGCTTTATTTTTAGCACCAAGAACAAAAAATGAAAGCACTGCCACGAGAGACTTGACTGACACGCCATTCTGCGCAAGAGTAACCCAAATACTCTGTAACATGAGGGATAAACAGTGTTAACATTCATTCCACTTGTGTTATACTTTAGCACAGGAATATTTTTACATCTCTAACATCCTCTCAACAAAAAATGTTCACATAATATATATTTTTTCAAAAAAACTGGGGGGGACTGACTAACATTCAACTGCAAGACCAGTTACACACTTAGCTTACCTTGAGTGCAATATTTAGAGACTAAGAAGTACTTTGTGTGAATGGGAAATATGTGTACAATCTCAAGGCTTATAAACATGACGCATGAACTTAATTTACAGCTCAGCTAGACACAGTTTTCATAGATCTGAGAATTGCTCAACTGCTAAACTGGATTCTTTTGCTGCATTTTTAAATTCATAAAGTCTGCAATTGGATTTATTATAGATAATAGTCAACTAATAATCATTTTAGATACAAGTAAATTACAAATAAAATACACAGAAACAGAAAATATCATGTATCTTACAACTTAACTTGGTAAGAGAAACTTAAGAAGATCTGTCCAAAGTCTTGACTATTCCAAATTATCATTTAAAAAAGTTTAAACAAATGTGTTTTTTTCCTTTTCACACTTTATCTTTATCATACTAGCTGATTATTCTATACACTTCTAATACACCCAGTCAGAAAATGCAATTGTTTTTTAAATTACATTGTTAAAAATTGTAGTGTTAACTTTTAGTCCTTTAACTTTCAACAGACAAAGACTGACTTAATTTAACTTTACCTGTGAAGCACCATCACTGCTTGCAGAGTTTGTCTGTTCAGAAGCTCTGATTAAACAATGGTACAGGGTTTGGAAGGCGTTTCCTTTTGTGGCTGTGAGTTCCCTATTTGTGGCATCGTCCAGCGCTTTTCTCTCTGTGAACTCCAACTCCCACACTGCATCCACCCAGTCTAAAAAACAAAAAAAACAAAAACTAGTTTCTACTTTTAAGAATCAAATGGCTTTTCAATATTTACCCTGTACTGGATATACAAAGCATGCAGAACTCTTAGTTATCAATTAGTTTTAAATGGAAATCTTTTGTTGATGAAATAAATTGCAACAGCAAAGTTGTTTCCTAAACATGAGAATGGTATGAGCCTTTCTGGCCGCTAAGACTACTTTTTCATTGGATCATCGGCTGATCAAGCATGAGGAATGCAGAAAATGAGTAGTTTTATGACTTATCACTAAAACTGGAAAGTAAAAACAAATAACCCATCCATGTTTTCTATACTAAACAGAAACTGCTCAGAAACTGAACTAGCCCATCACGATGAGGGTGGACTATTTCTTCAAAGCCTATAGACTGCAGATAAAATTGTACATCTTCTTTGAGATAATGTTAATTCTTTAATTTCTTGTCGTCAAACAGCAGAAGTGAAGTGTCAATGTGCAAATGCTAAATAAAAGCATGGGTGAATCAAAACTTCCTCCAGCTTAAAGCTAGCAATTCTCCACTGTTATCAGTATCAAATTATCTGGGCATATCACTATCCTTCTCTTCCTCGTTATTAACCTGGACATCAGATCCATTACGCGAACAAAACGTTTGACAACACTGTAAACCTCTTGCTTTATGGCACTTTGACCATTTAATGAAAGCATCACACTGGAGTCTTTCAAGAAACTATTAGAATGTTTTTGTATTTTCAAATGCTTATCAATAGATCAAATACCTACTAACTACATTTATTTTGTTACTGTGTTTTTATGTGTAACTAGAAAATTTCTGAAGAAATTTTGGAGGGGGGCCACCCGCTGCCCGTCTGGGAACAGGTCGGCCAATCGATATTTGGGCTCTCTGTAATGTGGGCTCGCGCCTATGAGAGGGCCTGAGGTGATGGAGGCACCCGGCTGAGCTCTGGGGCCCGCTGACCGAATGCGGATGGGGTGGGCAGGTCGGGGGTCACGTTGGCTGAAAGCTGAGAAAAAGACCTACGCAACGAGGTATGACATAACTGGGTCCGGTCCCGGTCCGGTTTTGACCCGGTTGGGTCCTATCCCTAGAACCAGAACCAGAACCGGGCTCTGACTAAAGCCCTCTAAGCGGGCTTCGCCCGCCATGGTAACAGGAATACCGTATTTCTTTAAAAAATCACTGAGAGCGTGCTTTAAGCAAAAGCACAGCTCACACACCTCTGCAGAGAGCCACAGTGCTGCTGTGGCTCTCTGCTGGTCGCCACGGCGACAGCAGCCAGGCCAAAGTCTCAGCTCCCACACCTGTGACTCATCAGTAAGCCGCAGCAGTGACACAGAGAAGTGACATTTTCGATCAAACGTTGCCTCCGAACGGCTGTACGCTGTTCGAAAACTATATCACAAAACTGAAAAATTCTTGGACCGTGAGCGCCTACAGAGTTTAAGGTCGAATCCAGTGTATTTTATTTTCGGCTGCTCCCAGCGGTTATTTTTTTATGGCAATTTCAAAATGAGGGTCGTTTTGTCTCTGGTGAAAAAAAATCTCTCCTTTCTTCCATTCAAATCCTATTGGAGAGGGTCGGGAAAGTCTGGACTCTGGGCCCGATTGCCGGAAAACCGTAAGGCCGAGGTCGAAACCGGGCACATCGGCCGAAAGAGGACGCCCGCGGCTACGTTTTGAGGCCATTTTGGCGCCGCTCGGCCCGACGGTTTGGTCGCGAGAGGCCACAGTTTGACTTTTTTTCAGTGAACTTCACAACAGCCAGCCCAGAGGCCTTAACGAGCGGAGTTAGAGTGTGGGGAAAATTCTAAGATTTTGTGATTTTCACTAAAACGTCAACAGCGATTGCGGGCAAACGGTGCAAGATCTTGCCTCGTGGCTCCGATATGGCAGGCCCGTCTTTCGTGTCCCGTTCAATGTTCGAACGACGTCTCTCGGACGCCGTGGGCCCGAGCGATGAGGCCCTGACGGGCCTCATCTTTTTGCTTTTTTTGTGCTTGTTTGTCGGCGGCTCCCATGCATTCCTATGGGAAAAACGCTCGCCACTTTTTCGCCGTTTACTCGGAAACGCCCGCTCCTTTGAGAAAGTTTTTAACAAGCACGCATGGCTAGGTGGGTCCGAACGCGCGTGCCGACTTTGGGCCCGATCCGTCGAACCGTGCGGGACGAGAAGCGGTCCGTGGAAGCGGGAGAACTATAATAAGCCGCGGAATAAATATGACGAAGAGTAATAGGTGGGCCTTGCCTACGGCTGTGGCCCCCCTAATTACTATGTTGCACATTATGTAGTCATATTATTTGTGAATTTTCTCACAATTGCTTTAGAAATAAAAATGCATCACTATTATAGGTGTAACTATTGGTTCACCTCTAAATGTAAAGATGCTTAACAGGTCTTTTTATTCGAAAAGGCGTTGTAAAGTTTCTGAAAGGTTTTGGCACAAGCTAAATTCTGGTGTCTAATAAACGACCGGTGTGTCAGTGAGCACTGACAATCCTAAAACAGGTAGTAAACATTCAGTAATGCCAACCAAAGATTCGCTTCGCTTCTTATCTCAATTAATTGAATTGAAAAAATCAATTTTGAAAAAAAATCAAACGCATCTTGAATAACAGGAAACGCCACAACGCTTACGTTTTTCACTTTCATGAAAATAACACAACATCAAGTCCCAGACACTTTCATGAAGCAATAACGTTAACGTAGAATAAACTACATCATTAGGTTTACCTTCAGAAATATGAGTTAACTTCAGGAACTGCAGCGCAGATATCAAATCCATCTTGTTTGTGCTTCGAATCGTCCCGCCGAAAACTTCAGACTTTTACGCATGCGCGAGATTTCCAGATGATTCCCTTTTCCGGTTAAAACTGTCTTCTTTTCTTTTCTGCCACCCTCTGGTCTGGAAGGCAATTTGTTGGGTCGTTCATGATTTAATTAGTTTATCATTTTAATTACAGCTAGTCAGTTTCCTCGGACTTAATCATCATCATTTCCAACATCCTTCACAAAAAAACACTTTAAAAAGTTCGAAAGCTTCAGGGTCATCATCGCAAAATATGCAGCTGTTAAAAAATCCAATAAAATGATGTGTAATGCATTTACTTACGTTAGACAGGCGTAATTAGAAAATCTTGAAATGTTTGGAGGAGCAAGATAGGATTTCCCCCCCTTATGTTACTTAACTGTTCCAATTCAAAATCTCTCAGAATATCATATCTGGGAAAAATTCTTTTCAAGCAGCGTATACTATACAGCAGCGTGTATTGTCTTTGTCAGCTTTTATTAAATGTTACAAAACTCGCCATCTAACAAATTATTTTTCATAACATAAGAAAGTGCCCAGGAAAAACGTGAGTCTGTGAAGTTCAGTCAGCAACAGTTGCAAACGCTGTCTGCAGGGAACGCAACCCTCAGAAAAGACATTTCTAGAATATCAATAATTTAAGACCACAACAACCAAGAGGCATTTCTTCTACCATCTAGATTTTCAACTCCAAATAAAGGTAGCAGAATACTTTAATGTATCTGCCCCAAAACTACTTAAAGAAAAATATATAAGATAATAACATAATGGATAACACAATTCATCTGACATCTTTAAAGATGGAAGCGGATCTGTCTATCACCACTTATTGTCATTTGCAGCTTATACAATACAAAATTCTTCACAGAACACATAATCAAATTCAAATGACATCAACATAGAAAGGAACAAGTGGTATTAACAATGTAACGTATGTAAAGGAGAATTGCTTGATTTTTTTTTTTTTTTTGTTTCGCCAAAATTAGTTTCAGTAAAATTGTAAATCTTGAGGCATGGAAAATGCTAATGACACATAGCAAATTTTGTTTAAAGACTGTAAATGTAGTAGCACATCCAATAATTTCAATTGATCAAATAGAGGCCTGAAGCTGAGTGACAGAAATGGATTCTGTGAGAGGCACAGGCACAGGTAATCATAGATCTGTCAGTTAGGTTGGACACCCATGTTTTCATAGAACATTCCAACTTGTCCACGTGAACAGATGCTGGCTTGTTCACAACAGAGGTAATTGGCCGATGAAACTCGGTCGCTAAGTACAGCCTTTTGTACAAGGCATTACTAGCCCAAGAATATATCTGTGAATCACACCCAGGTGAGTGCTCTTTGTTTCTGAAGTCTTGCGAGAGCCCACACTGAGCCAAGTATTTTACTTGTAAAACTGAATAAATTACATGTTTGTTAGCTACCAATTTATCTAGTTTGTTCAAAAAAAGAATCAAGTTAACAAGAGTGCAAATTTTAGCTCAAGGGATCTATCAGCAAATGAAGTTCAAACCTTATATTTCAGCAGTTGTTCTATTTCTGACAAAAAGCCCTGCAAATCAAATTAAACGTTTCCCTTTGTCTGTAATTTAGCCATGACATTTGACCTGTTACTTAGAGCAAAGCCCTCCTACATTTTAGAATATAATCACCATGTATACGTGTTTATTCCTGGCCACCAAAGGATACTGTACCCTATGGGCAAGCCACAGAACAATCAAAGTTGGTAGCAAAAAAAGGCTCTCAAACAGGTTTGGACACTTGGTTTGCATGTAAACATTAGGTCCTTTTCTTGTATGAGGAAGAAAACTATGTAGATATGGAAAAACATCAGTGCACATATGCATGAATGACATGGGAGAAAGTTGGATCACAGAAAAATACAGTTGCATAACAAAGGAAACCTGAACAATGAAAGTCTCCGCACACAACTCTGACGATTGTAGCTCCAGATTGAGTTTCCTTTCAATTTTAAAGATGCAAGAAAAACTGTTACAGTCTTTTACTTTTTAGTTTATGTCCCCCAAATAATTAATCCTATTTTATGACTACTGTTGCACAGGACATTTACCTATTTCAGCGATTTCTGAAAACTGCTGAACTTAGACCATCTTCATGCTCTCTTCATGAAAATATTTATTTTACCGATGCTAATTAAAACACAATCAGCTTCTTAAGTGTTGCAATATCCACTTACTGCATTTGAATGGTCAATGCTAAATTAAGAGCATGTCTGCTGACGATATGTTTTTGCTGATGTATTTGCATGTGTTCACCTGTGTGTGTTTGCGAGCATTGTCAAAAGCCAAAATGCAAAACTAGCAGGTCCACACCCTAGCATAGTCAAACAACCCTTGTCCCCAGGGAAAACCCTGTGGGCTACAAAGATTCTAAAAACTGAAAAACAAGGCTGGCACTGTCCTGAAAACTGCTGTGGTGCAGGCTATGTAAAGGAGATAGTTGCAAAGGCTACTAGGCCTAATTTTTACAATTACTAATGACATTTTAAAGCTCAATGCTGCAAACGACAGAAACAATCATGACAACATCAATTTCCCCTTTTGACATTAATGTTATTTTGATTGTGCTTAACTCATTCGCTGCCAAAGACGTCTATAGACGTCAATTCAAATCCAACCGCTGACTGCCAAAGACGTCTATAGACATCTTTTATGTTTTTCAATGCGAGTGGCTTGGGGGACGATCGGCGAAAGTTTTTCCGTAAATATCGGCTTCTAGACAGAGTATGTAGTAACAAATTTACCCTCTAGGTAGCTGTGCCACTTTTGATGGGAGATTAGCATAGATTGTAAGCAAATAAAAACAAATGCAATGGTTCGCTATGAGAGAAATGGCGTCGGTGAGGCGCACGTCGAAGAAGAACAGAATAAGGTAGAAACAAAATTTGTTTTCCTGATGATAGAAGAGAGTCTACTCTTTCTTTTGGTGTGTTCGGTGTTTACATAGTCATAGCACAAACTATTCTGTGGCTCTTGAAAAATCAGTCAAAATTCTCAAAAAAGTCTGGCAGTGAGCGACTCTCTGTTCTGAAAATGGCTGGCAGTCAATGAGTTAATATATATGTTGTAGTGTCCCAGTATGATATGTGACAATCATAATATCACTAAACCAGAAAAACATTTCTTCAGAATCTTTGTTTTCTTGCTGAGATTGTACAACAATTTCTCAAATTATGTCCTCAACGGCATTGTATTTGACCATATATTTGTACACAAGGTGGGTCATTTTGTGTTTTGAGAGAAATCAACGCTGCAGGATGTTAGTGTGAAACACATGTGAGCCATTTTATCGATCCATCCACTTTCTTTAACCATTGACTTTACCAGTTGACTCTACGAAGCTTACTTATGGACTCAGATAACCAATTTTTGCATGAAATGACTGAATTTCATGCCACACTCTGCATCTTAGACATTAGACATGTCATTGGACATCTTAGACATTGGAGTATAACGGCTTTCCGTCTTGGTCCTCCCAGGTAACACATGCTCTCGGCCTGTACGCAATCCTGGTCACGTCCAGTTCGGGTTTACTGTAGTACCACTTGTTGAGCAGCTGGTCCATCTGCTCTTGTTTCGTTATGCCGTGAAGTCTGTCCTCTTCGTCATCGCACCCCTCCGTCGAGTTACCAACGAAGGGTGGGTGTGGAAGACGCACTATAGTATCCTCCCTTATGTCCTCAAAGAACTGCACAACGCATTTTCGGGCAAAGCCACGGGCATGTAGAACGCAGGTTTCGTCAAATAACTTCTGCTCCACATCGAGGTAGTTGCTCCAGTACCGCGTCTGCAGGAATGTGGCGTGATCGTCAAAGCAGGGCTTGATAAGGCGTCCCATTGCTCCTATGACAATCAGGAACAGGAGAATAGACCAGCCAACTGCCTAGACAGGAAAGAAAACCAACAAAATGCATGTTGTACAAACTGCGAGCATGCAAAAAGCCATCTGTCCGTAAACCAACTGTTCTTCATTATGTGGAAGGTGTGGGCAAACATTAAACTGAAGCAAGTGAGAGAATAAATCTCTAATGAACAGCCCATACACGATCTGATCAAATGTGTATTTTATATATGTATATATGTATATATATATATATATACTTTACTTGTTCTATTTGTTAGAATATGAAATAATCAAATGTACTAACACAACGCCCACCCTGAGCCATGGTTCTGCTCGAGGTTTCTGCCTGTTAAAAGGAAGTTTTTCCTTGCCTGTGTCGCCTAGTGCTTGCTCATGGTGGGAATTGTTGGGTTTCTGTAATTAACTTCAGAGTAGGGTCTGACCTGCTCTGTTTGGAAAGCGCTGTGAGACAACTGTTGTTGTGATGTGGCGCTAAATAAATAAAATTGAATTGAAAATTGAATTGAACTTGGTCCTGATACCATCGTACTGAAGTACATAACCGAATAAAGTTTTTGAAAACACTATGCGTGTGACTGAATAAGAAGTGATGTTGTCATGTGATGATAATGATTAAGAGAACCTACTTGTGAATAACATCGGACATAGCGGGACACCGCTTTGCGGAAGGAGCTGTTCCTGAAAATAACGTCCTCCTTGCAGGGCACTTTGGCCATGATTTTGATCACATCCAAACCTGTGTTGTTAGGCATGCCTTAGAAAAGATGATAAATAAACATCACACGAACTGATAATGCAAAATCCGATAAACTGGGGAAAACTCGATGCGGCATTTCTTTACATTGGGTGTGTTATGGATACCTGAGAAAAGCCCAGGGTCTACACTTAGGCTGAAAGCACAAATAAAAATTTTCCCATCCAACAACGTGACGAGGATCCACACCAGTGGTGCAAGTAGAGCTCTCTGGAGCATGGCTGAAAACAGGTATCTGCAACAAGATGTATTGAATTAACCATAAAATCCTACTATGACCATGTTGTGACAGAGTTTTAATTACAGTATACCAGTGAGAAACTGAAGTTTCAAGACAAACACCAAATATAGTAATTTAAGTCACTTTTACCATATTTTTTGTTAGGGT
This sequence comes from Menidia beryllina, assembly GCA_013363375.1. Classification (NCBI taxonomy): domain Eukaryota; kingdom Metazoa; phylum Chordata; class Actinopteri; order Atheriniformes; family Atherinopsidae; genus Menidia; species Menidia beryllina. The sequence goes on from JABUIW010000211.1 coordinate 205,284, forward strand.
TAGGGAGCACTTTAATATAGCATTCCACTTTAAGAATTGACACAAACATACTTACACTAATTTTGTTTGTTTATACAGTAGCACTACAGGCTTTGGCATGCTTTTTCTGTTTCACACACATTCACACACCAATGGAAGCATTAGGGGCAATGTGGTTACATTTCTTTCCAAAGACCACTGACATGTGGTCCAGGGAAGCTGGGGGTTAAACTATAGACATAAAAATTATGAACACTCTCCCTAGGAGGTACAGAAGATAGTTTGCTTTGATTAGCTTGACAACTAATAAACTGGTGAACAATATTGTTATAAGTTAAACCGGAAATGTATATCGATCGTAAACTAAACTGATAGAGGGAGATTCTAGGGGACGAAGATATTTTTGATTATCCTTGAGTTTCTGTAAATGCTCATGTTTTTGTGTGTTTGAGGCTTTGCTTTGCTTAGCCTTACTCTTCATGTAACTGATACCTTCACACTAAACAGCTGTTTTGTCACTAGTCCAGACATTATTAATTAAATTATGTGCGATGAACCGTAATTATTCTTCTGTCTGACTGTGTGTCCCATAAGCAGTAAACATGTTACTCACTTCACAACTGCAGGATTTTTGGATCTCTGTCCTATGGGTCTCATCCACTCATCCATCATGACACCTGTATGTCGATTGACAAGCACCCCCAAGAAGAAGAGTATAATGGGAGGTACTATCATGACACCCAGTGAGTACAGTTTGTTGTACTGTGGAAGGCACGGGCAGTTAAAGTCAAAACTGGTGTAGAGCTTCACACTGACCAGAGCAAGGATGATACAGATTCCGTTGGAGATGGACTCAGAATTGGACTGGAAGTACTGCAGGACTAACTTTAGACGCTCCATAACTCATGTAATATATAAGTAGTGATCAGGGTGGAAGAACAGCAAAGGGCTCTGGATGCTGCTGTTTCGTTTCCTGAACAGAAGAATGTAGAATTAGATATTTTTTAAAATATATTTCATAACTTGGAACATACTGTGAAAGGCTGCTTACCTGTTTGTAGGATATAATTATTGCAAATATAAGTCGTAAATCCACAACTAAGCTTGAGCGCGTTCATGAAAATATGACTCACAAAACACACTCAGGAAAGCTCCAGAGAGAAAGACAAAGCGTGGCTGCACCCGAGTTGACAATGCTGCGTGGACACACCCTGTCCCACTGTTAAAGGTGTACTCCCAATCGTCAGAGGATTTAGGCCAGGGATCCACAAGCTCGATCACCTGTTCAATACATATTCAGTGTTTAATACGATTGACATCCAGTTTTTATTCAAATGAGCACATTAAAATAGGTTATATTAAGAAGTCTGAATAAATTGAAGTGAATTCAAATACAACCCTTTGAAAAAAAAGCTTCATTAGTAACTTTATTTTTGTGGAATGTTACGTTTCACATACAGCAAAAAGCAATTCGCCAATTTTTTGTCAATTGAAAGGTGTTGCTGTTCAAATACCTTAAATGACAAGAAATTATAATTGTCACGATCACAAGAAATTTGTCACCCCCTAACACCTAAAATTACCTATATTCAGCAAAACATCAAACTCCACAATGATAGTGTATATGGAGAATGCTGTATGAATAAGAAATGCACCGATTTCTTTCTATAATCCAATCATAACGACAAAAAAAGAAATTATGCATGTTAAACCCCTTCACTCACTACATATCAGAAAAGGGAGTTTTCTTACTAGCAAGTGTTTTGAGAATGGAAAAAAAACAACAACAATAATTTCACCGATTTATTTAGATCAACAAGAAAAGGTATCGCTGTAGATGCATCAAAGTGCTATAATTTTGAACATTGTGAACAATGATAAACTGTCCCTGCAGCTCAGTATTTCCTAACGGACTCAAGTTTTGCATATCAAAAGGTAGACAACAGAAGTATTGAACCGAAATGGACAAAATTAAAAATAAAAGCAAAAATATATACATCTCCCAACTAACACATCAATATGCTAAAAGTCCACCAATACATCACACAATGCTCCACAATTACATACTTCTACTCCGATTTCTATCAACAATTATGGCCCTTGGTTTTAAAAAGCCCATTTACTTTACCACTTTTATATAAGAAAGCAAAAATCTGAAGAGCAAATATGCTATTAAGACAACCTTGAACAAATAGAGAGAATTAAACTGAAATTGTTTAATAGGTGACTTGAATTATAAAGCATATGGCAAAGTAAATAAATTGGCTATTTAAAACAAAGTTGCATGGTGATTGAATTTAGAGTAAAAAGATATAGAACCATCTTTCAACTGCTCCATTTTTTGCATATTGATGGCTTTGAGACATTTATATATTGAATTTGTTTTAATTTCTTAGTTTCAATTTCAAATATTTTTATTTCACTTCCCCTTCCAAAATCAATTTGAATTTCTTTTTTAAAGCCATGAAACTGAAAATGTTCAAAAGTCTAGATGTTGCTTAATAGAAAGAGGGCTTGGTGGATAAAAAAAAGGGAAATTCTTTAAAAAAAAAAAAAACAAAACAAACAGTTATATAGATCATTAAGACTGTTACGGTACAAAGAAAATGTATAATATAGAACTACAAAAAGCAGTTGAAAGAATATCCCTGCTTTCACTATTAGTGACAGTAGTTGTGGACCATCAAGAGAAGGCCTCGTTTTTATTCAAAATAATGTTCCTGTGCTCTCAGGTTAATGTGATGTCTGATGAGTCTTTGGCATCGATCACTCTGAAGACTCCCACCTTCTCCTTCGTGGTCCCCTTGTGTTTGTCTGACGAGGAAGAGAAATTGGTTAATTTGAAATAAAGCTTCACATTTTTTGCAAAAGCTGCAAAAAAAAGGCTTGTGTAAGTAACTATTCAACTTTCGACCAATACAACCACGTACAAGCAAACACGGACTCACACACACAAAAAAAAAACTGTTAAACTCCTAAAATATATAAATGTTTGGCATTTCCATATCTTCATCATTGTCGACAAACGCTTTCCAATTAAAACAATCGGTGGTCATTGACCTGCATCCATAGAAGAGTGGTATTAACTTCTGATTAACTTCTGATTTGACAAACCATTATCACTTTTTTTGACAACCAAAGGAAAGCAGAGTTGGCTTCTCATGTGTAGTAGTGTAGTTGGTATATTTACACACCCAAAAGGTCACTGCGATCCAACAGAATCTCTAGGTCCTTGTCACTGATCACTTTTCCTCTTGATGCTTTTACCTCCCTAAGGGAGGGAAATGCAGAAAAAATGTTCCTCAGTCAATGATGAAAAGTTAAAAAGGCACAGACCAGTCATTTGTGTATAGCTTTCAGTTTGGGAGGATGTCTTACTTTTCGAGACCTTTGCCTTTGAGCAGATCCCGGAGATCATCGAGATCAATGCAACTTTTGTTTTGATTCAGCTCTGCCCTGCTGCCTTTGAACTTATCTGTCAAAAAAAAGAAAAAGAAAATTGTAGAATCGACAGTACAGTAGATACACAATAGGAAAAGGTGTGTGGTCTTTTCTTTAATGTTCCAACTTCTGTTTCTGAACAAGCAGATTCAAGGAATTCAAACTTTAAAATGTATTCTCATCGAAATGACTAACCTAACCCTAAAAGCCCATACATACAATATTTGAACCAACTGTACATTAAATATCTGTAAGCATACTATGTTGGAAATGATTATCCAATGGAAGATGGAGGATAGCAACTTTTATCATCAAAGACTCACTCTTATGAATGACCATCTGCTCCAGTTTCCTCTTGGCTGATGCCCTTTCCAGAATCTTTTGGTCAATGGTGTTGGCTGTGATCAAGCGGTACACGACCACTGGTTTGGTCTGCCCAATGCGGTGACAGCGGTCCTGAGCCTGAAGGTCTGCCTGGGGGTTCTGAGAGTTGAAGGAAGCAACACCAAAAACTGATTAACTTAAGTGATTAACAGTTGTTGATTTTGTTTCTGTGACAAAGAGATGTGAAGCCTGAGCCGTGGTTCTGCTCGAGGTTTCTGCCTGTTAAAAGGAAGTTTTTCCTTGCCTGTGTCGCCTAGTGCTTGCTCATGGTGGGAATTGTTGGGTTTCTGTAATTATCTTCAGAGTAGGGTCTGACCTGCTCTGTTTGGAAAGCGCTGTGAGACAACTGTTATTGTGATGTGGCGCTATATAAATAAAATTTAATTAAATTGAAGTTAGGTACAATATCTCTATGTATAACAACACACAGATATATTGATGAGGGATGATGCAAGAAACTAAAGTACAGACAATTTATTCATTCATTAATATTATTAGCAGGGTTCACCAATTCTAATAAGCAATGATTGACAGCTAGAAAAAAAAAGGTAGACAGAAGAAGCTGTTTAAAGATCAAGAAACCAAGGAAGGAGTCCATATTCATAGATGTCTGATGTCATGCCATCACTGAATAATCTCAGGTGTTTGTAGAAAAACATAGTGGTATAAATGCTTTGAAAACATTGGTTTATAATTTGCACGTACCCAGTCACTATCGAAGATGATGACTGTGTCGGCAGCTGTCAAGTTGATCCCAAGTCCGCCCGCTCTAGTGCTCAGTAAGAAGAGGAACACTTCGGGATCTTTGGAAAACTTTGTTATCTGACGGAGAAGGACCAAATGAGAAAGCAGAGGTTGCTGCATGGAGCTGGGAGTGTATACGTCTAAAAGCTTTAGAGTGTTAGCGAATTTTAAATATCTCGTCTTTTCTGAGCTTAATCTTCAAAAACCTACATTTTCATCTCTGTCAGCGTAAGACATGCTGCCATCCAGCCGGCTGTACTGAAAGTCTCGTAGGTAGCAGTAATCCGTCAGAATGTCCAAAATGGACGTCATTTGACTGAAGATCAGAACCTGGAAACAAAAAAACAATAATAAATCTGATGCCTTCAATGATAGTGAATCTCTTGTAGGAGCTTAAATCATGGTGATCCCACAGCATTTAAAACAAACTTTACAAATAAATTTTTGCTGTAATATCTGATATTACTTATGTAATATAAGTAATATCATATTGTAATCCATCATTCATATCTTCATAACCCATAACTACTTTCCCTCCGTTCTATTTCAGCTATTTTTCCTCTGTTGCTTTGCCTTTCCTCTTGTGTTCAAACTTTAGTCTCAGATTTGCTTTATCAAATTACCTCAGTGTTTGCTTCTTCTAACTTGCTAATTCTCCATTATGTTCTCTGCTTTGAAACTGAATTTCAGATCCAAAATTCCCATTTTTAACATGCAACTCCAAGCTTACAAGTATTACTGGTAATGCAGAGAGAAGTCACGTCACCTCTCTAAAACACTAAAACACGGCTGCACATATATGGGAAACAAATCTTGCTCCTAAAAACCACACAGTACATTTCTGCTACTGAATACGTTTGTTGAGTCTTTAATTCATTGTATCAAGCTCCTACCAGATAAGGAAAGGATTCATATGTATAGGTGCTTAATACAGAACCTGGCAGGGATGATTTGGATTGTCTGGCGTTTAGCTTTTCTGACTTGTAGGTTGCTTAAGGTTTCAAACATGAGGATATGTTACCAATGCCTAATTTTCCCAAACATAGTACGGAAAGGATATTTTACCTTATGCCCCCTTTTCTTCAGAGCGGGAAGTAGCCTGTCCAGGATAAGAAATTTTCCAGAATTCTGCACCAACTGTTCATCAATCTGCAATAAGGATCGGATGAGGAGAAAGGAAGGGGTTACAGGAAAGATTAAGCGCTCACTTTAAGGACAATTGGCTCTGGAAATAAGAGCAACATTGTGACAGATAGAAAAGAAACGGATACCTTAAACTCCTGTGTGGCAGGGTCAAGGGGGTACTCCACTAGATACGGGTGGTTGCAGGATTTCTTCAGCAGCATGAGCATGTTCTGCAGCTTCAGGTTGATCTGAGCATCCAGTGGGCTCTGGACGTCCAGTACTCGAGAGGGGCTTTAGGGAAGGAGGAAAGCTGTTATGAGGTCATTTTTGTTGGAGCTGTACAGGGTATTTGAGAAGAGGATGAGATGCTCGTCTCCTGAATGGATGAAAGAGACTTTCACCACTTTGCACTCCGACACCTCCCACTAGCAAGTGGACATTTGTGTTATATAGAAAAGGTGTTCTGTAGCCTGTAAAAAATATATAAATGTAGGAGTGCTCCATGAGTGTGTAAATGGATAAATACAGCTTGTAAATTAAGTCATTCAACAAAATTCACCACACAGCACAGGTCTGTCAAAAGAATATTGGAAAAGGCAGTCTTTTTGTGATATACACACACACATATACATACATATATATGTATATATAAATAAATATCAGGGTACGAAATGACCTGGATTAGGTAAAAAAGCACAATGAGATCAACATAATTGACCATAAACATAATTTACCTTCTTTATTAAATAATTATTTTTAAAAATAAAGGAACGCTTGTGGAGAAAGGAAGGGGCCATGTTAATGGAATTACTGCATGTGGTTGAGAGGGAAGGGGAGTAACTGTGGAATGTTAAAGGTGAAAAAATGAAAAAAATCATGAAATGCATACCTGCATCATAAAATTTGTAAAAACATAATTAACTCATTGATATTTACCACTAAATAGTTTGTGGAATTATTAAAAAAAGCAATTAAATATTTAAATGTACCTTTTTAAACAAGGACTTTAAATACTAAAGTAACATTTTAAAGAAAACTTTTTAGAAATATAATAAACAGAGCTCATTTAGGTCCAATCTGAACAGAGCCAGGATGTTTGAACACAGTAGAATACAAATAGATTTAAAAAACAAAAAACATATTTGTAAATAAGTTTTTTTCAAAAGAACATTTAATTATCTACATTCAGTATTTAAAAAAGTAGATTTAACAATTTCATGGGACATTTTATTATTTAATTGCATATTTCATAATTCCAGGATGCATACATTTTGTATTGATGCATTTAATGAATTAATGGGAGATTTATAGGTATGCATTTCATGTTACATTTATCCATTTAATCATGTCTCTCTTAACCCTCCATTTTCATCGGCTGAATAATTGCTTCCACAGGAAAGCACATACTTGCATTCTGTGACTGAAATGTGTACAGGCAGTGCTCACCTTTGCTCAGCCTCCTTACGAACTCTGTCCAGATATTTCTCTAAGGCCAACGCTGTGTCTGGCTCGGTTTCTTTGTAGTCCACCACCTTTCGACTTTGCCGTTTGGGTCTGCCACGCGAAGTCAGAACTATGGGAGCTTCGGTCTAGATAAACCAGAGTTTTAAAAATATTTGTACACACTCAGAGGAACTCAGGAGAGAAAATCAACAGATATTGATATACGTCAACAGTTCAGAGGGAAGAAAAAGCAGCAATAGTGAGTGTAGTAATATATCAATGAGTTGCATAGTAAGGTGGGGGTTGGGGACTAGGAATTTTTGAGACTTGCAATTTAAAAAACAAAATAAACACTATAGTTTGTTTGTGCATTTAAATCTTATTTTGTGAATACTGAGATGAACATGTTGGCTCCTTCAGAAAAGTCTCGCACTGATTTTTTAAAAAAATTAGGGTCACCTAAAATGTACATTATAATTAAAAAGGACTAAAAATCTGAAGAAAAAAAAATAATAAGGTAATTTATCAGCTGGCACTAAAATATCAAGCTCAACCAAAACGTTATTTTAAATCCAATTCACTCATAACATTTAGAAAATCCTAATTCATATTTACACAGAGAAGAACTGTGGTACCTTTTCCTGGCCAAGCATCTTTGCAAGGGTCTTGTTGACAACAGCAGTGTAAAAGGCCTCCTGTTTGGGCGTGAGGGGTGCATAAACAATTATCTCTTTCTTAGGAGGGACTTCCAGTGTGACATCTGACTTCAGCCTCCTCAGTAGGAATGGAGTCAGAATCTGAGAAAGAAGAAAACTTTTAGGAAAAGCTATTTTAATTTTCTTGGATGAGAAAAAAAAATCACTACTATCCAATATTAATATAAAAAGCATGTTTTACATAAATAGGATACATAATCAATCTCAATGACATTCTTCTAATCATATTACTCACTACAGCATATATTTATGGTATACGCTACATTTGTATTGCATGTAGTTATTACTACTCAACTACTACTCAACGTCTTAAAATACAGGTGCTCTTTGTGGTCACTGACCTGGTGCAACATGCTCAAGATGTTCTGCTCACGTTCAGCAACCACCACATTCTCAGCGTCACCGAGTGTGCTGATGTCAAACCACGACTCAAAACTATGGACGGAAGATTACAGAAATAATTTTATGTATATAACTTCATAAAATACATATAAGAAGTCCTGCAATAGATGGTCGGACCACACATTTCTGATTCCAATGCCATTTCAGTCTACTCAGGAGTGCTATCCTAAGCCCTAAGAATATTTGCTATTAACTGACCAAAACATTTTTTTCAAAAATCACCTTTTGAGATCATCAAAGACCTCTGGCAAGAGGAAATTGAGAAGAGACCAGAGTTCAGCCAGGTTGTTCTGCAGCGGCGTGCCCGTTAGCAGCAGCTTGTTGTCAGTAGGAAGGGTCTTCAGCTCCCGCACCAGCCGACAATTGAGATTCTTGATCCTGTGGCCTTCGTCAACTATTAGATATTTCCACTGGAAACGCTGCACCAGGACAGCAAAATTGAGAAGCTTGGATAAAATAAAACTTACAAACCTCAAACAAAAAAAAAAAAAAACTCAATAAGTGAGAAAAAGTATTTGACAATAGCAGATTTTTGCTCACTATAAGCACTATATAAGTGCATTCACATTTACATTTAGCCTCAACGGTTTGTTCAGACATTTGAGGGATAGGGACCACCAAAGCAAAATATACTTTAAGAGATTAACATTCAACAAAATACTAAACTAAAAAGAATACAAAGGAGAGGAAGAAAAATGTAAAGATCTGTTTAAAGTATCAAATGCAAAATATATACACGAAATTACTAAAGCTAATTAAATTGAATTAAATGAAGTGAATTTTCTCCACTAATTCATGTAAATGTTTTTGTATTCAAAGCTTATATTACATCCAGATATTACATTTTCTCTTCTGTATTTAATGATACTTCAATAGAGACCCACCTGTAAAAATTTTCTGTCAATCATGGAGATCTCAAAGGAGGTGACCACTACAGGATACATGTTGAGTGGCCCCTGAGTCCTGCAGATCTGCTTCAGCACCTTAGCCCTCTCTTGCTGAGGGCCATGATATAGTAATACGGATACCTGGGACAAACAGGAGGTAGACATTAGCCCTGAATGCATTCATTTGGCAATGCTCGGTCTAGTTGGCCTACAGATAGAGCTAGACCACGGTCCTTTAACAGTCCCAATCCTTTAACAGGAGGGGAAATAAAAGCTATGGGGGTTTTCCCCCATTAGTACCTATTCAGCCCTACATGCCTTGGCACGACTCAATTTATTTATCTATTTATTTGAATAGGGACAAAGCACATAAATGAACATCAGTATAAAAACAAATGTAAATATGCTGGATTATAGCTACAAAGCTAGTCTTCATCCGTAGTCCCTAGGCAGGCAAATATATAAGAAAGAGCATATAATATACAATATAAGCATCACAAGCAAATATTAACAGTTTAGTGGTCACGTGACTGGTTTGTTTTCATCCATAGTTTGAGTTGAGCTCTAAAGCTGATCAGTAGGTGGTTTTCCGTTATAAAAAGATGATCATCACAGAAAGACGGAAACCTTAGGATTTAAATATAGTTCATACAGTCTGACAAAAGAAGGAAATAATATTTGAAGGAAAGTAGTTTTATTCTGACACACAAGTGACTGTTTTTACTACAAGTACCAAGTTGAGTATCTATGAGTTGTGTATCCATGTAGAAGTGTTGCAGGAGTGTTTTGGTGAAACAGACGGAATCTCATTATTGTGCGGCATGTGTTCAGTAAATTCCCATACCTGTGGTGTGAAGCGCTTGAACTCATTGATCCAGTTAGGCAGAGTGGAGAGAGGGGCCACCACCAGGAAGGGGCCCATTACTTTTTTCTCGATCATCATGGCAATGTGAGCAATACACTGGATGGTCTTTCCCAGTCCCATTTCGTCAGCCAGAATCCCATTGATACCGTTTTCCCACAACATCTACAGAGGGATGGTGGATCACAACAAGGAACAAAAAGAAATGTGAACACAATAAGGTACTCAGTTGGACACAATTAGATCAGCATACCCAGCTAGGAATTTAACACCCCCCCCTATCGATTGCACTAGCTTACCCTCAGCCACTCAATGCCTTCAATCTGGTACCATCTCATAAGTCCACCGGTAAAGAGTTGGGGCTGCTGGACAGGGACGGGCTGTCCGTTCACCTTGCGGGTGGGATCCAGAAGATGCTTGGCATTGTCTCGAACCGTCTCCGAGAGGCGGTTCTTGATCTCTTGGTTGGAGTCACTTATTTTTTCTATATCCTCAGCATCTAGTTTTTTCTGAGTTGCTGCTTCGTTCTAAAAAAACAGAGGTTACCAAACAATTAGCATTCTTGCTTTTATTTTGTTACTTTTTTATGGATTTTTAGCTCCTCTCAGATGTGCTTCTTTAGAGATGGGAACGTCCACTTTACCCTCTAAAAAATTTACGACTTCAATGTAGAACTGAAATTACAGTACATAAAAATGTCTTATTTATCTTAAAATGAAATAAGTAAAAGCAAAAAGACAATTACCTCTTCTCCAACTTTTGATTTCTTAGCTTGTGACATGATTTCCTGGAAAATGGAAAAAAAAACAAAGAAACATGAACAGATGAGTTTTAAAAAGCTACAAAAGAAAGTGTTTTTCAAAAAAACTTACTTCTGCTGACATGACATCTGCTATTTTGTAGTCATCATTTCTTTTCCTCTTCTTTTTACCAGCTTAAAAAAAAGAAACAGAATCAAACTCAGCCCAAATGTGTAAATGAGAGGATTAGCACACAAATTGTGGGGTTGTAATATCACTGCTTGTTGGGGAACAACTTAATAATCATTGACATTCTGTGTTAAGTGCATGTCAACTCACCTTTCTCTGGCTCTGCATTGTTGGTGCTTTGCAACTAAGAAAGAAAACATAATTTACATAGAGTGAATAATTCAATATTGAGCAAAAAAAAACACTACGGTAAGTGAAATGTTACTCACCTGTTTTTGTTTTGTCTTTTTTTCAAGTCTTTCTTTCTGGTGTCTCTCCTGAAATGGTTGAAATACATCGTCAACACGCATCTACTGCAAAGTAATTCTGTTCTTTGAATCAGTTTTATAGTCCTCCACTCACTGTACCTCGTTCTGTTGCTGTTCCATTTTCGTAAGCAAAAATTTTGAGTAAATATTGCTCTTTTGGAGCAAATGCTGCAGCCTCTTGAACCGCATGTCATGCGAGTCCCTTTCCCATGACTTCCGGGCCTTACGTGAAAAAAAAAAATTAATAACATGTAATAATAATAATGCTGACAAGATCATAACTGGCACAGCTATTTTGTGCACCTGATTTGAAATAACGAACTAATTGGCAATACCTTTTCCATCATATCCTTTTCTTTTCTCTCCGCTTCTTCCATCAGCTCCTTCTCTTCTTCCTCCATTTCCTTTGTGATAACAGCTTGGGATGTTTTTTCACATTCCACGCTGACATCTACATTTAAAAACAGCTTATAGTTACACAAGTGGGGGGAAAACTATATGAACAGGGCAACACTCCATCTGCACCAAATTACAGTAACTGTAAATATATATAATAATCAAGCAGGCTTACTTTGTTACCTTTACTTTAATCATATAGACGTGGTAAAATCTCATCACTGACTCATGATTTAAACATAAAAATGGGTAGTGACGTTGAAAACAACAGGAATTCGCTCACCATTGGCTTCTTCTGTCTCCATGCTTGTGCCCAGCGGTTGCTCGGATTCATCAGGTTTGGGGCATTGAGGAGATGAACTTCGAGTTTCCTCCTTTACACTGCCAACACGAAGACAGAACACACTCCAGTCACATCATTTTACGTTTAACAACATCATTCTTTTGAATGAGTGAAGATTCCCTTTCTGGAACAGAGCACTTTTCTATGATAAAAAAAAATATCCACACGTATTGAGTGTTTTACAGCCCTATGTCTGAGGAGAGCTCAACATGCCAAATTCAAATAAGTCAAATTAATTCACTAACGGATATGATATCGACATTTTATTTCGTCAAAGATTCGATATCTAACAAATGGACGGTAACCAACTTCCTTTTTTTTTTTTTTTAAAGGAAGCTAATTTATTCACACGGAATAACTTACCAGCTCATTGTTGTCAACAGCTAGGAAGAGGTTTCGAAAACTGGGACAACTTTAACGTTTCAGAGAACTTTAACAAACGTTTGATTTTGCACAACAAACGCGGAGTTACACGAGTAGCCTTTTCAAGCAGCCATATGACCAAATTCAAGTAGCTGGAAGACAGTCCTTTTTAAAACCCAAAGTGTGCAATATCGCATAAAGACACCCTTAAAAATACAATAAAAACAAAAATTGTACTTAAGTTACACGTCTCTGCCTTGATATCAAACTGTAACCTGTCCGAGAACACGCTGCATACTCCCACAAATAGTCAGTAATAAGAGTATGTACATCCGTCAGTTTTATTTCAAAATTAACGCATTTATGTGACATTTCCCAGTAACACCCGTCAGAGAATTTCCGGAAATCTTTTATTTTGAATGCAAAACGGCGAAACTTCCCTTGCAAAGTGCATAATTACGGGTTACTTGATGCTGATGTGACTTATACAACAGGCGGAGCTTCTCTATTTCGCGCCAGTTAAGACCAAACTATTATCACCAGAAAGGGGTTGAAGTTTTCATTTAATCGTTAGTTACATCTGTTATTTTGAAATCCATGTGTAAAGGGAAATATCTAGAATATGAGTATGATAATATTAACACAATTATTTCCATAGAGATTCTACAAATTTATATTAACAAAAAATAGCTTTAAAAAGCAAATATCCCCCCCCTTAAGTGGACACATCCTTCCTGTTGATTCCCGCGACTGAGAGTTTCTGAGTTAAATAACCTGTAAGGTGGAGGTACATATTTCCACCATTAACACAGACCCACTTCCAAAAGGACATTACAAAAAAGTTATAAGCTAATAAATTCAGTGCAATGTTTAAAAAGCTGAGTGATTGTCAACAAATGCCAGGCCAAATAAATACACAACCTTCATATATTCATAGAAGCATGACACAGTATTGTTCAGAAACAGGAAAACACATACAATACAAAAATAAAAAAAATAAATTGAAATTGCTATAATTAAAGGTGGTGTAAAATGAATTGCAATGCTGGACACAAAATGTTGCTTATATTTTTCTCATTCTGAAAGTAAATTAATTATTCAGCTTTTTAAATTGTATAAATCTTGGGAGTGTGATGGGAAAGCAGCCAAAGAAGATGAATCATGATTATGTTCTGCATTGGATTCAGGCCCTCACAAGTTCCAACTCCAATGTTATGCAGCAACGATTTTGGATGTTTAGATAATCTTCATTAAGCTTCATTGCTGCTGCAACAAAGCAAACAGGTTATGGATATAACATGTGTATTTTTTTGTCATTTAAGCTCTTATTGAATTCTCTTTTTCACACCAATATACAAAGAAAAAACACAAAGACAATTTTTAAAAAAGTTTAATAACCAATATTTTTATACGAAAGTATAAAGTATGTCATGATCTGATTGTAAGATAATGTCTTTGTCACTTTGTCACACTGATAGACCACAAAAACAACTCAATTTTTATTTGTTTTTACCAGGACGTTGTTTATCTTAAAGATTAGTTATTCCAATTAAGCGGTCTGTAATAAATTTTGGGGGCACGCCATATTATTGTCCCAATAGACATAGTTGCGATGATTTAAGTGTGGGTAGTCCAGTCCACCTTTCCAAATTTGAAATCACTTCAGTACAGATAGGAAACACATAGGGATCCTCTGAAAATACACAAAGATAGGTAGCAATGTCATTACCACATTTCCAACATGTGTGTTTAACATGTAAAACAATGGTAATCCAAAAATACCAACTGTTTTTGGAGCCCAGTTGTTCCAATATATGTTTAGGTAAACACTGAATGATCTAATTCAGGGTGAAAAATGTAGTTTGATCAAATTTGAAAGTGACTGAAACTACATAAGGTCTAACTGAATTTCATCAGATTACATTATGATTGCTAAATATTGTTCATTACTAAGTATCTGGCACAGTGATGTTGTAGTTAGCGTTGCTCAGTTCCCAGTTCGAATCCTCTGGGCATTAGGGGTCTTTCTGTGCAGAGTTTGCATGTTCTCCCCCTGTCTAAATCCTGTCTTCTTGGTTTATCATAATAAACTGTCTCTACAAATGATTGTGTGTATCTTTGCCTCAGTGTTGTCGGGTTCTGAAACATTTATCTTTTTCTTTATAAAGATTTGACATACCATTCTCATGTCAAATATAAATACAGCTTCTTTCTCTTCCTGTATTAATTTTTTCCTGGATGACAAAAAAATTGTATAGATGACAATAGACAATTCCACACTTGGTCAAAATCGTATTTAAGGAGAAAGTGCTTCAGACACTTCCTCTCGTCTAAGATAGTGTTGTGCCAGTGAACTGCAGATTTTCTTGCGTTTCATGACATGCTTCCATGAAAAACTAGAGAAGTAGTTTCTACAGCACCAGCAGAATGGCGTTAACTTCTAAATATGTTCATCTACGGCCACTATTTTCATCATTCATGTGGAGCTGCATGATGGAGCCCTGTACTAAAGTTCTTGTCCATGCAGTGAACACTGGTGTCAGAGCTCAATTTAAACTGAATTCATATGCCTTTATTATGAAAACAAAACACTGTATTTGCAATTATGCACCAAGGTTACATAAAGCAAATTGCAGAGCCCATTTAAACAGGTAAAACATACGCCACATCTGTTTAATAAATAAGTCAAACAGGATTTCTACATGTCATCAAGAATACCCCCCATGTCATATGGTCTAGTAGTACATTTATTTTCAGTTTAAGTGTTACATGTTGAGCAACAAACTTAGTTTTCTTTAGCCACAAATTTAATGCAGAGATTAAGAGTAAAGACCAATTTAATGATGTATTAATCACAATAGAACTGGCAGATTGTACATATATATACATCATGTTTATGTACATATATTGTTGTACTAGACTTTTAGAACAGCTGAGACAATATTTTGCAGAGGTTGGTAAGAAAAAGTAAAAAGACCCTCAAAAGGGAACAGACTGACAGACATGCTGAAAACTCAGCAAAAAAAAAAAAAAAAAAACACTAAAAAAAAAAAAAAAAAAAAAGCAGAAAAAGGTTCATACAAACACAAACCTTAATTAAACCGATTCATTTACCAACCCTGCTATAGGAATGCAGAGAAACAGGCACATTCAAACAAACACACATACAAACGATTCTCATGAACCGGTATACAGAGGGCCAAATAAAAGTCACTGGGATGTCTGATAAAGGGCATGATAAGGAGTCAGGCTTAAATCAATGGAACTTGTTTTCAATAAACAGGACAGTAAGACAAGAAGGATGCTTTAATTGTTTTTTGGTAGTGCGGCTACATTATATACAGTACAAATACAGGCAACTTCATCTTGTTCTCATATACATGAATCGTGTCTTCCCTGTCCTGTCTGTTATGTTTGGGCTTCATTGGGACACAGTGGAGTTTTCTTTTTTTCTTCTTTTTTTTTTTCGGTGAGTGTGGTGGGGTGGAGATTGTTTGGACTCTCTCTCTCTCAGCAGCATCCTCCTGATGAAGTCTTGACGGAAGTGCCTGGGGTGAGCTTCACGTTGGGCTTCTCCCCTCCCCCGGCCGTGGCTCCCGGGCCCATTCTCTTTTTGATTTCGGCCGCCATGGTCATAAAGGCCTGCTCCACGTTTGTGGCGTTTTTAGCACTGGTTTCCAAAAAGGGTATTCCCAGGGAGTCAGCAAACTCCTGGAAAACAGAATTGGAGTTGTGCGTTTTCGTCAGAAACGAGAGAGCACAGGGTAAATAAATGCTACCGTCGGGCGAGGGCTGAAAATCTATTTGTCCTCATCCAAAATCTTCCCTTGGAGTTTGAGATATCAGAAAAATTGACAGAATAAGGTTTTAGTACTAATGACACTGCATCACTTCATATTTAGTCATTTAAGGTTAAGTACCTACAGTAAAACCCATAAAACAAGACTATTAATCAAAATTTTGATTCATTGCCACTGACAGCATAATATCTGCAATGATGATGCAGCAAACTGAACATAGCAATCAA
This sequence comes from Menidia beryllina, assembly GCA_013363375.1. NCBI lineage: Eukaryota > Metazoa > Chordata > Actinopteri > Atheriniformes > Atherinopsidae > Menidia > Menidia beryllina. The sequence goes on from JABUIW010000211.1 coordinate 221,633, forward strand.
CTGCATTCTCAATTAATCAAACTGTTTTTTCCCCCCTTGGAATGGACATCTCAGCAAAAATCAAATATACTATTAAACTCAGGGGGCCACATTACATTAAAATCAGACAAATTAAAAGCCACTATAAAAAATCATATCCAACCAGTTTCACTGTGTTTTTTAAAAAAAATTAAATGTACCAATAACATATAAACTGTGCCACCAAAGCTTATGAATATCAACAGACAGCCTCTGGTGCAAAATGCTGATTTTCCATATTTGAACACAGACTTCCTGGTCAAATCTGAACAAAACTAATGTCACTCAGCTGATTCAGTGTAACATGAGCAGAAGTTGCTTTTTTAAGGAGCACGACACTAACATTTTAACTTTTCAAGTTCAAAGCAAACAAACAATCGAGGAGTGACCAGTCATGGCGGGATGTGCTGGTCGAACCACTTTTTTACTCCCACTTTAAGGCAGAATGTAATCATTGGATATAATCAACTGTTTTATGAAAAAAGACATTATTTTCAAATCAAGCCACATGACAGAAAACAGTTCTGATTCCTCCCTACAGATTCCTGAAGGCGGTACAAACTGCGCCATACCTTTGCTGTTGTGTAATCCACCACTTTCTTCGTAGTCAGGTCACACTTGTTTCCAACCAACAACTTGTTGACATTTTCACTGGCATAGCGGTCAATCTCTTGTAGCCACTGCTTGACATTGTTGAAGGACTCCTAAAATATGGAATAAACAGAGCTTTTTAAACAAACTAAACCAGTTATGCTTTTTGAGGACATCTCTCCTTCAAAGAGAGATATGGTACTTCCTCAAATAAAAAACAGAATTCTATAAATAAAATTTTTTAAAAATGAAAATAAAAATCAGACTTCTTATATCAAGTGGGGATGGAGCTGGCTCAAAGAAACAGAGACCAGTCCCAAAAAGAACCTAAAACCCAGCAAAGAGGTGAGAAAAAAAATAATAATAAAAAATAAACCAATAATTCATAATATAACCAAATCGATAATAAATTGGTTTTGTTATCAATTTTTAAAAAACAAAAAAAACCTTTCATACACTATAAACAAAAAATTTCAGTCTACACTGCATGAAGCCACACAATTATTTTCTGGATTCCTTCCAGTGTAGGTACTTTTGACTAATTATACTGGAAAAAGTCATGTTAAAAGAACAGCTGATTTTAAAGTTACACGTTTGTTTGGCATCTGTGTCCATGCCACTTCCGCCACAATAATAAAATTGGCTTTTATAAAATTTGTGATATCTACCTACATGAATAAGATAGACACCTTTTCTGAATTTCCGTCTCAGTTTCTTCCAAACCAAAAAAATGAACTCTTTCTAAAAACTGTCAATTAACCATTGAGATTACAAAAAATGAACTGCACCATTCAAAAAGTTAAACACTTTGATATGCCCTCTATGGGCGTAATTTCCTCTTCTAGTACACTATAGGGTTTTGTGCAAACTGACCTGGTCTGTGACATCGTAGACAACAATGATACCATGTGCACCTCTGTAGTAGCTGGATGTAATTGTGCGAAATCTCTCCTGTCCTGCTGTATCCCACTGTGAAAAGAAATGGACTAAATCAACTGATAAATGACTGTACACTTACACTGGTTAGCAAGTGTTGAATTTCAATTTGATTAAGATGTTGACAACTGTTTTTAATTCACTTTAAACAACAGAATTTTTAAAAAATACAGATTAAAAAAATTAAAACGACAAAAATTCCCAAGTCATTACAAGTCTCTATTGAAACATGTGACCTCAATCTAATATACAATTTTTCTTGATTGCTTTGAGTCACTCTTTGCATCAATATTCATAATTATAAAAAGGGCTATAGATTTTCTACAAATTCAGCTCTATTCTAAAATCCCATATATATCCTCAAACCAATCATTAATTAAAACCACAAAAGAAATCTACAACTGCACTGAATGACATGTTTCTTATGATAATTCAACTGAACGTAACATAAATCCTACCATCCTTAATATTTCTGCGTGCTGAAAAGAAGCTTAAGTCTTTCAAGTCAAGAAAATAAAATAAATATAGGTAAACTGTATTGAGAAGAGTAAATGCATGCCTTTTTATACTTTGGTTACTTGTACATATCCACAGGTACTATAGACAAATACCTTTTTCTAATTATAGTATTTGCTTAAATTGCTGTGGAACAGACAGATATTCTGTACATAGAAGACACAAAACAAATCCAAAACATTAAAAATATGATACCATAGGTCCCTATACACTGTGCCTTGTGGATCTTTTTACACAATTCCTCAAAAACCCTAACTGTACACTCATTAGGTAAAGTGTATTGACTCTAAAATGGATAGCTGGTTCATATCTGTATGTAGTGTTTGCAAAAAAGAATCATAAATAGAACAATGATAACCACTATTTTAATGTTTCAGGTTGAACTCTTCAAAAATAGTTTAAAAAGAAGCCCTTTGTACACTGATGACAATATGACACAAAAATAATTCACAGGATGAAAACTATATTTTACTTACAATCTGAAGTTTAATGGTTTTCCCATCTAGTTCTATGGTTCGTATTTTAAAGTCCACTCCAATAGTGCTAATGTAACTTTCTGTGTATGTATCATCCTGCAGACAAAAATTAAGTCAGTTAGTTGGCTCCAACATCCTGTTCACTTCCTGCTTAAGAATGCTCTAATGGACAATAAAGAAAAAAAAAAGAGAAACATAGTACAAGCATAATCCTAACTTCTGGGAGAAGAATTTGCATTGATACAGTAAAAATACACAGTACACATGTTTGAACAAGAGAAAAGGTTGAGCTAACTAGGCTGGCGCCAGGTTACGAGAGGCAAGAATACATGAAAGTCAAGCTGTCATCTATCTAAAAAAAACAAGTCTGTTTTATGAAAACTAAGCTAATAGGATGTTACTGTTTGAGCTACTCTGGGAAAACTTACTGCAAATCGGAGCAGAAGGCAAGACTTTCCAACACCAGAGTCACCAATCAGCAGCAGTTTGAATAAATAGTCACTGCAAAGGGGGACAAAGTGTTAGATTTCATTCACATAGTGGACTGAACACAGTTCATGATGGGTGGCACAGTGAGAAAACAGGTAGAATTTGGGATATTACACTTATTAAAATGCTTGATGAGCCTTTCAACTTCCAGGTCTGTCTAATATAATAAAAACGTCAGTAAGATTGTGTTTTCAAACTAGTTTACAAAGTATATATTTTACAAAGGAGGGCAAATATTCAGGATTAGGAACCTAATATAGCTTGGTGACATTTCCAGAGGGAAACTCAAAGCTAGTTGATCATGTGATCAGACAAATGAAACCAACTAAAAAAGAAGCAAAGGAAAAAAAAAATTCTTTCCTCTTATGTTTCTTTGAGTAAAGTATGTTTTTGTCAGAGGCTTTACATTCCAAACCAAGTCCTGAGTTTAATTTTGGCTGCTTTGACAGAGCTGTTATGTTATCGGCATAAGCTCCCACAGCTCCCCCAAAAACTCACATCTTAAAAGTTGGTTTCCAAAGCCTTGATATGATAACGACGTTACATTTAAAATTGAAAAACAGGCAGGTATATTAAAATTGGATAATTTTTAGCAAGAGCTTGGTGTAAGATAAACTTTCAAATAGTTTGAAGGATGAGTTAGGAAAAATATAAAAGAAAGTATTCAAGCTTAGTTTGCAAATACCTCCATAGCGGTTACCAAGTAAAACTTCTCAATGACAATATACATTTTTTAACCATGTAGAGGTATGTGGGTTTTGGACAAATTCGGTTTCCATTGAACTACCTTCTGAGACTGTAATCTAACCTGTCAGGTATAACTGTGCCTGACATTTTCCCCCAGTGCAATGCAGATTGCTCACAGGTCCACAAAACTTTGACAAGATGTCCAAAAACAAGCAGCAACAACAGCAACAAACAAAATGGCTCCAAATCCGACTAAGGGTTTGCTTGAATAACTCCGTGTTGTATGGGTTTCTCACAGAAAACTTTGCAAAAATATATTCAAAACAACAGTATACAGTCCAAATTAGTTAGATGACATGTTTTTAGAGATATACCTTAATTGGATAACATACACTGTCGAGATACATCTTCATTTTTGTGAAAAATAAAGTTTTTAATGTTAGATCACCCTATCTACTGAAGAAAACGGAATGAAAATGTGTTACTAAGAGGAAAAAATTAGCATACAGCTGTTTGACAAGTTATGAAACACCAGTAAAAAAAAAATTGCACCATGAATGAAAAACCAAAGACAAATGAAAAAAAAAACGCATTACTCAATGTTGCCGTGTCGAAATAGAGGACCTGTCCCGTGGCATGTGACCAACACATGACAGCTGTAGAAGGCTGTTTCAGCCCTACAACACCATATGACTGAAAACCGAGTCATCCATGATGTCAGGTACTCCGTAAAACCAGTTGTTTAACGTAAATATCTGAAGACCGCAACTAAAAAAACCGGCTTGATCATTCTAGCAAGCAAATGAACGAGTATTAGACGGTAAAAATGTATCACCGGAAACACATTTTCATCAAAACCTCGAAATAATTTTCGTAAAAATGTTAATTAATCCCGTTAGCTAATTATAAGCTACACACGTAGTATCGACGTCTTTCGACGAATGAAGACGATCTGTTTAAGAATTAACGTTAAAGTTATCTGTCCACTCAACAAGGAACCTTTGTCCTATATATTTACATCTCACCGTGAAATGCAATAAAACCTTAGACGTTGTCACCGATGGTTCCCTAACAATTGGTTAACAAGGTTACTGTGGGTAGCAGGCTTTAACTTACGATTCCAAATCGATACTTTAGGCTTTGAAATTCACCATTTTAGTAGTGACGTTTGATTATGTTCACAGTATCACAGGTTTCCATGAAGGTTTTGGTCAGCTGATATTCTTCGTTTATTTGGTTGAGCTGCTAGTATTAAGAAATTTGCCAATCCTGATTAGCAAATAGCTAATCTCAATTGTGTTTAAGCCTTAACAAGTATGATACTTACTATTCGGGATTCATTGTTGAATTGTTGTAGAGTGTATCTTCTCCTTTCAGATGTGTCTTTTTCTCCGTCCACGAGTAAAGTGCCTTGTTTACTTCTGAAAATTGAGACGAATACTAGCTTGCACTGCTCCCCAAACCACGGCCGGCTAGCTATTTTCTCAGTCAAATTCCAAAATGGCTGCAACCTCAACCAGGAAACGGCTGACATTAGCCAACTGGTAAGCAAAGTAAACGTAAAATGACTAGCCTAGCTTAAGTTCACTCAATATATTTCAACAAACTGGTAACTCGTTCTTCAATCTGAAACAAAAACGACGAAACGGGGATATAGCTAGATGTGTGAAAGTCTCCAGCTTCTTTCTTTGCCGTCGCTAAGTGTATGTCGTTACTGCAACAGCAAGCTGTCAAGCCTTACAGGATGAATTACGTCATTTAGTGAAACGTGGCACAGTAGTCAGTGGGTCCTTACCACGCCTGCGCAAACGGTGACGCGTCGAGTGGGCGGAGTCTGCACTGCACACCATTCAAACGACGTATCGGATCGCCTGATAAATACCATATACCAAATACCATAGTGCATGTGGACTACTGCTTCATTTCCCTCAAGAATTTTGTGGTGAAAGAAGATCCTCTCCAAGGAACGAAGATGCAGAGATACAGCACTCAACAGGCATTGGAAATGATCCTGAATGGAGCTGACCCTTGCGAATCAGATGGAGAAGACATCAATCTCCAGTTGGATTCAGACTCCGAGCTGTCTCAGTTGTCTTGAGGTAATATTTCTTTTCATATTATTTCCCATTTTACATTTCATTTCAGTGAGGGAGTAAATCACCTCAGAACTAGTTTTTTTTTTTTTTAATAGAAATAAGAACCTAAAAACTAGACTATTTTGACATGTTTTAAGACATTTGCCAATGGGGCAAGCTTTTTTGCTACCTAAGATTTTTAACTAGCTTGATTTACTCATTTCAAGCAAATGTTGTTTGCCTAGCAAATTTTGCCAAGCAAATTTGGCTAGCAAATATTGCTAACCTAGTAAAAAAAAAGCTTGCCCCATCGGCAAATTTCTTAAAACAAGTAAAATTAGTCTAATTTGAGGTTTTTATTTCTAGTTGAAAAATACTAGTTCCAAGGTGATTTTTACCACATTACTTGAAACTAGAAAAATAAACAATTTTTGCTGTGATTAGCTTCTATACTTGCATTTGTGGTATCATTTGAATTTCCCATTGCTCACAATTTTTTTTTTTTCACGCTACAGATGAGGAGAGTGCTCCCCAACCAACAAAGAGAGCTCGGCTGGCGACTGATGTGACAGAGACTGCAAAAGATGGCACAGTATGGCATGAAGAACAGGTGGGAACGGGTCCACATTTCACCCCACCATCGCCATACAGCGCAGATGGAGAACCAACAGCTAAGGCCAGGAGGTCAATCACAAGTCGCCTTCAGAGCTTCCTTTGTTTCATCACTCCGGACATGCTTGGCATCATTCGAGACTGTACAATTCAACATGCGGAGCAAACTGAGGATGTGGATTGGTTCATGGGCATACCTGAACTAATGGCATTTATCTCCATCACCATCATGAGGGGAATCTTCAAGGTGCCATCAATGCCTGACTGTTGGTCAAAAAACCTGGTAAGCCCACACATCATCGAAACCATGTCCCGAGGCCGTTTCCAAAACATCATGCATCACCTGCGCTTTGATGACAGAGACACCCGCAGCGAGCGAGTACAGACTGATAGGTTTGCTGCAATTTCAAACATATGGGGATTGTTTGTCACCAACTGCATCACATCCTACATTCCTGGTCAACACATCACCATTTACAAACAACTTTTCCCGTGCAAGACTCGCTGCTGTTTCCTACAGTACATTGCAACTAAACCAGACAAGTTTGGTATCAAGTTTTGGGTGGCGTGTGACTTGAAAACCAAATACGTCTGTGTTACGGCTGCAGTGGGTCTCTGCTTTATCTCCTTTTAGGGTCCTGGAGGCAGGCCTTCTGCAGGTGTTATGTTTTTACCCTGATTGGGGCTCTGCAGCTTTAAAAGCTGCCGTGCTGCAGCAGTCAGGGGGCTTTTTCTCCTCTCCTTCCTTAGAACCCCAGTTGGTTTGGTTTGGATCTTATGATGGAGTTTGGTTAGGTTTGTTTTTGCGTTTGTTTAACTTCTTATTGGTTATGGGTTTTGTATTAATCTGATTTGGCTTCTTATTTCAGGTAATCCCTTTTCAGGATTTACTTAATATAATTTAATAAATGCCTTTGTTTATTAACTACAGCAAATCCTTGTGTGGTCTCCATTAATGTTACCCCACCAAACGAGCCGGTGGATGTAACAGTCTGCAACATCCTCCCATATCTTGGCAAGGACCCCACTCAGCCTCGTGGGGAGAGAGTGTCTGAGAGTGTAGTCATGAGGCTGATGGAACCATTCTTGGACAAGGGCAGAAATGTTACCACAGACAATTTCTTTACATCACTGTCACTTGCAAAACGACTACTTAGCCGGAATTCAACCATCCTCGGCACAGTCAACAGGATTCGCCAAGAAATCCCACCGTCAACTCGACAGATGCACCGCGATGAATTTACCACCCAGGTATTTTCATCCACTGGTGCCACACTGACTGCGTATGCGCCCAAGCGGAAGAAGACTGTGTATGTTCTCAGCAGCATGCACAGCACGATTGAAACCCAGAAAACCACCAAAAAGAAGCCAAACACCATCACACTCTACAACACAACAAAGTGCGGCGTCGATATCATGGACCAGATGGTGCGGGAATACACTGTCCGCGCAGGAACAAGGCGCTGGTCAGATTGATTGTAAAACGGACTGCTACAGAAGATCCTGCCACAGCCATCACAATCCATGTTTGTGTGTGTGTGTGTGTATATCCATCCATCCATTTTCCACTGTTTATAGACATGTTTTTGGACTGTGGGAGGAAGCCATAGTGCCCAGGGGGAACCTGCATGCAGACATCGGGAGAACATGTAATTCCCACACATAAAGCCCCAGATTCCCCAGCAAGAATCCTATTGCTGTTAGGTGACACTTAACACCACGCCCTAATAAGACTTGGTTGCGTTAAATCCAATACAATGGGGTGTTACCAGCCAAAGAAAAAAAAACGGTGAACCACACCAGGGAATGCAGGCTCTTTGTAGCTGAGATTAAGCTAGAGCAGGGCATGCATGCCGTTCGTCCAGTTAAATTAATTTTTATATCTTAGACTTTATGTCCAACTAGTCTACCGGTCAAGTTTTAGAACACCACATTTTTCCCATTTTTGTGTCACTGCACCCAGAACTGAAAAAATAGAAAAAATAAGCAATTTGTGTTGAAAAAAAAACATGGAATGAATGTATTCTAAACTTTTGACTCATCAAAGTAGTCACCCTTGGCAGATATGTCTGTTGAACACGCTTGTGGAATTCTTTCAACAATATAAATCAGTCATTCCTCAGATAGCTTTCCCCACGTCTTTTGCAGAAGTTCCCATAAATATGTGGGACTTGTGGGTTCCCTGGCTTTCACTCTTCTGTCCAGTGCATCCCAAACCTGCTAAATGGGCTTTAAATCTTGGGACTGTGCTGGCCACTCCATTCTAGCTCACCATCTTTTTCTCTTTTCCTGAGGTAGTTTTGGCATAGCTTGGACTTGTGTTTTGGGTCATTATCTTTCTGTTGGACAAACTTCTGACCAACTAGGTGCATAGATTTGAAATTAGGATTGATTAAACTGTACTCACTGAAACCTTTGGTTTCTTTGCAATTTCCCTGTAGGAAAGACCAATATTTTAAAGTGTTATAATGGTCTGTATCTCTTACATTAATAGCCTTTTTCTCATCATACTGTACCACAATGTGTTCCAACACTGCGTTAATGCAGATAGAGGGGGTTATATCTAATCAAGAAAAGTTGGAACACTTGTAGGAATTAGTAGCAACAGCTTTCAAACCTTTTTCAACCATCATTGCTGCAGAATTTTCATTCATTTCATGGATATGTGTAACCCAATAAGCATCTTGATTTTAAGCACATTTTAACTTAAAAAAAAAAACAAAAACATATTTTAACATCCTTTTTAACATTTTAACATGTGGTGGATGCTTCTACTACCACCACCACCAAGTGCTCAATCTATAAACGCGCTGGAGGGGGAAGCCTTTGAACACACCATTGTTCTAAAGACTGAAGACTTATTTGTATTAAGTTAAATAATATTTAGATCTCATTTGTTAGGTTTTTATGTTTTTTGTTTGTTGTACCTTTATTATGTTCTATTATTATGTTCAGTCCACCCCTATTTAATAAGCCATGGTTCTATGTCTGGAGGTTACATATTATTTGAGTTATTTTGTATTGATGTTTGACCTTTTTTTCACCATTTTTGATATTATTAAATGTAAGTTTTTCTCAGTTTTGGAACATCTTTTGTCCTTTTTTAAGTCTGGTCCCTTACACCAGACTAAGACTCAATTTGTGGGATAGCGGATCTCCCCTTAGAAAACTCAAAAGCACATTTAAACTTTTTTCAAACACGTTAACATCCTTTTTTTTCAACATTTTAAAATCTCTGTGTGTTTTAAACATATTTTGAATACATTTAAACATATATATGTTCTCTTCACTTAAAAAAACAACACAATTCAACCAGTGCCATCTTATTTTCTCACTTCTATTTTAGTGAGACCAATGAGTCTGTATTTTTTATGTTCGCAGTCACTTGCTTTAAAGTATTTTCAGTGTGGAAAATATAGACTAACACACGTAATTGAAGAGGATGAACACTTTTACAGCCTTTTTGGCGAGGATGGGAACTCCATTTGCACAGACAGTGTGGAAGTGATACCTCACTCATTTTTTTGTTTCAAGTCCATATTAGAGTTTAGCTCAACAAGGGCTGTTGAAGGATCAGTCCATCATGGGGGGTCAATGGGAAAAAGAAGGGGTGTCTCAACCACTGATTTGCCAAAAATAGATCTCCAAAATAGTCTCCAAACTGCTCCCACACAACCCTGTCTTCTCGACAACATCGTTCAACACGAGGGCTCCAGAGATCCAACTTTTGATGGTGTGCCAAAAAGATGTGACGCTCAATACCTTGCGGAGAAGTGTTCAGCATGTTTATCCGGTGTAAGATATCAGACAGATATGCAAGCATTGCAACACCGTTTGTGTCCTCCATATGTCTCACCAGTGAGGTGAGACATTTCACAAGGTTTACTATTTTTACTGTGTCATCCAGGACCACAAGCAGCTCTTTGGAAATCATCTTGGTTGCCAATGCCTGACGATAGATATTGCATTGTGACCAACAGTTTTAGTTAAACTGGTATAAGCCAAACCTTCATCTAGTGTATATCTTATACCAATCCACATCACTAACAGACATGACAAACACCTTCAGTCTTATCCATAGAAGAGGTCAAGATGTCCCAAAGTACCTCTGAAAAAAATGATCCCATAACAGCATGTACACTATATTGCCAAAAGTATTTGCTCACCTGCCTTGACTCACATATGAGCTTAAGTGACATCCCGTTCCTAATCCATAGGGTTCAATATGACGTCGGTCCACCCTTTGCAGCTAGAACAGCTTCAACTCTTCTGGGAAGGCTGTCCACAAGGTTTAGGAGTGTGTTTATGGGAATTTTTGACCATTCTTCCAGAAGCGCATTTGTGAGGTCGCACACTGATGTTGGACGAGAAGGCCTGGCTCTCAGTCTCCGCTCTAATTCATCCCAAAGGTGTTCTATCGGGTTGAGGTCAGGACTCTGTGCAGGCCAGTCAAGTTCATCCACACCAGACTCTGTCATCCATGTCTTTATGGACCTTGCTTTGTGCACTGGTGCACAGTCATGTTGGAAGAGGAAGGGGCCAGCTCCAAACTGTTCCCACAAAGTTGGGAGCATGGAATTGTCCAAAATGTCTTGGTATGCTGAAGCATTCAGAGTTCCTTTCACTGGAACTAAGGGGCCAAGCCCAGCTCCTGAAAAACAACCCCACACCATAATCCCCCCTCCACCAAACTTTACACTTGGCACAATGCAGTCAGACAAGTACCGTTCTCCTGGCAACCGCCAAACCCAGACCCGTCCATCAGATTGCCAGATGGAGAAGCGCGATTCGTCACTCCAGAGAACGCGTCTCCACTGCTCTAGAGTCCAGTGGCGGCGTGCTTTACACCACCGCATCCGACGCTTTGCATTGCACTTGGTGATGTATGGCTTGGATGCAGCTGCTCGACCATGGAAACCCATTCCATGAAGCTCTCTGCGCACTGTTCTTGAGCTAATCTGAAGGCCACATGAAGTTTGGAGGTCTGTAGTGATTGACTCTGCAGAAAGTTGGCGACCTCTTCGCACTATGCGCGTCAGCATCCGCTGACCCCGCTCCGTCAGTTTACGTGGCCTACCACTTCGTGGCTGAGTTGCTGTCGTTCCCAAACACTTCCATTTTCTTATAATACAGCTGACAGTTGACTGTGGAATATTTAGGAGCGAGGAAATTTCACGACTGGATTTGTTGCACAGGTGGCATCCTATCACAGTTCCACGCTGGAATTCACGGAGCTCCTGAGAGCGACCCATTCTTTCACAAATGTTTGTAAAAACAGTCTGCATGCCTAGGTGCTTGAATTTATACACCTGTGGCCATGGAAGTGATTGGAACACCTGATTCCGATAATTTGGATGGGTGAGCAAATACTTTTGGCAATATAGTGTATCTTCAACTTTTAACACGGGCCTTTTAAATGTTCAATCTCCTTTAAATAAATCTTCTGTAATAAATTATCTGATTTTAGACAATGATATTTACTCTCTTTTTAAGCTGAAACCTGGCTTGGTGTTGACGCACCAGATGTTCTCTCTGAGTCCTCACCAACTACTTTTGATTCTTATTTTTTATAAGGGGATGTTGTGAGAAATTCGGTGGATCTGTATCAGTTGCTTCACGCTCTAGCGTCGTTCTTTTGTTATTAGCAACCCGCCTGTTAAATGCTACACTTTATGGACCACCTAAGGCTCCTTCTTGTTTCTTCAAGAGATTTATGACTTTTTAAAATTGAAACCCCTCCAAATACAACAAGATTTTAATAAGTGGTGACTTTAACTTGCATATTGATAACAGCTGTTGAAACAGCTTATTCAATTCAATTGAATTTTATTTATATAGCGCCACATCACAACAACAGTTGTCTCACAGCGCTTTCCATACAGAGCAGGTCAGACCCTACTCTGAAGTTAATTACAGAAGCCCAACAATTCCCACCATGAGCAAGCACTAGGCGACACAGGCAAGGAAAAACTTCCTTTTAACAGGCAGAAACCTCGAGCAGAACCATGGCTCAGGGTGGGCGGCCATCTGCCTCTTGCCGATATGAAAATCATTTTTTTAACTTCGTTATCACAGACTCCAAACAACGTGTCACACAGCCTACTAACAACAGAGCACAACCCCTGGAGTTGGCCATGGCCTCTAGGGATGGGGATCGAAACCCGGTTCTATCAAGGACCCGGTTCCACTTTTTTCAAAACCCGAAAATAAATAACGTTTGGGCTTATCGATACCACTATTGGGTCTGGTCGTCTTTTTTTTTCACCTGGAGGTCCTATAACATAATTGTGTGTCATCATCCACTCAGAGTACCACTGGTAAGCGCACACCTAGACTTTGTAGCTTGTCCGGTCAGTTCAAAATAGTAATTGTGAAATCCGTGTTGTAATCGGCAGCATACAAGCTAGTTAGCTTGAAAAGTAAATAAAGTTTCAGACGTGCTGCGTGATGATGTTTTCAGATTGGCTCAGTAAAGGTTATCATGATGCGTTCAAGTGTAACGTAAAGAAAAGGGAAATATAGTTTTTGGCGATAAACATGAGTAATGCAGTTGTACATTGGTCTAATTATTTTAGAATATATAATTAAATGCCAACATTTATTAAAAAATACATTTAATTTAAAATACAATTATTTATTTGCTAAATATTTTACTAATCACTAAAAACATGATGAAAAGTGACAGTTGACAATACATTAACCAACAATTGTGAAAATGTATTTATTTTTTTAAACCAAAAGAAGACATTTCTTCAAAATATAGGACATTTCTTCAAATAATTTTTTCCCCACTTCCTTGCTGTCTGAGAAAAACATTTGGAGGACCTTGTAATGATTTGTTTTTAATTATAAGTGAAAATATATCTACAATTTCCGTTTCCCATCAATTTAGATGGTGTTCAGCTCACCATTGAAGGCTAGAAACGTTTTTGTTATGCTCACTTGTTAAGCAATAAAAGCAATACCAGTTCTGTTAAAAACATATTGTCGCATCGTCTTTCCACCAAATAACAGAAAAGTATCGATAGTGGTGTCGATAAAGACTCGGATCGATAAGGAGTATTGATAAAGGTATCGATATCAATAAATATTAACGATCCCATCCCTAATGGCCTCTGGCTTATATTCACTGGTGTGTCTGTTGATCTGGCTATGTTAGACTACTATTGTGTCTTTTTGTAATATCACCAGTTCTATCCAACAGGAGGCCCCAGTAACAACTATGAGGAACGATACATTACTTCTTAGGTGGCTCCAAATGTTATTGATATGGTACACCATACCCCTGTATAGTTTTTACCTGCTTCTTGTGATTTTCTTGTCGATTTTAACAGTACGTTGAGGACAGCCATTGATGCTGCATCTCCACTTAAAAGGTTAAAATTATATCACCGTGGAGAAATGATAGACTGAAACAAAATGAAAAGAATCGCAGAGGAAATGGAGGAAAACAAAATTAAACATTCACTTGCAGATTTTTCCGGAACAACCAAATATTTAAAACCATGCAATACAACAGCCAAGAACCCTCTATTTTAAAAACCTTATCACACAAAGAAAAAGTGATCTCAGATTCCTTCTAAAACAATAAAACTTTTAATAAACACAGACAAGTCCTCCAGGTCAGCATCAGATGCTGCATTGCAGGCTTTACAGACCACCTCAGAAGTAAGATCAATGCTATTACCTCAACAAAATGCAGATTTTTAACAAACCTGAAGCATTTGTTTTACCAGAGGAAACACTAGAGTTTTGTCCTGGTTGATGCAAAGATGGTTAGTTAAGTTTTCTCCCAACTAACCTCCAACTCCATAACTTTTAAATGCGAATCCCATGTAGCTTTTAAATAACTTTTATGGATTCTCTGAGTGTGAGCTCTTAAAAATGGTAAATTGCTCTCTTCAGACGGGTGTTATCCCATAAGCATGTAAAAACACGGTAGTGAGGCTCGTTCTCAAGAAGACAAATTTAGATCCAAATGTTCTTGATACGTACCGACCTGTATCCAATTTACCATTTTTAAGTAAAATTCTAGAAATCTAACAAGTTTTTAAATAAAAACATTGTGTTTGAAAAATGTCAGCCTAGAACCACAGTACAGAAACAGCCCTAACCATTTGCTATTGCAAGAGAGAGATTATTTTTTACAGTTACTTCAAATTCTTAATCTATCTCCATGTATAAAAAAAGCCGAGACACACAGTCCCTTGCATCAACTTCTCTGAGATATTCACTTAGCATGTGATGCTGATAAGAAGAGGATGCCCTAAGAGAATTGCTTATTTTCATAATTGTATTCATCACGTTAGCATGCTTTTCTGACAGCGAGGCACAGGAGGACAGATGGATGAATGATGCAGTAGTAAATTAAGACATTAGGACTGGTATTCTTCTGTCATGTTATAGCTCCCTTTTCTTCAACTGTCATAGCTTCATCTGTGGCGATAGAGATAACTTTTTTTGGGTTTGCAAGGCCTTTTTCATGCATTCATGAAACTTGAAACTCAGTACAAATTTCACTTCTTTGTAGCAAATGATGCTGACATGGGGATTTGCTTTATTTTCAAAGAGAGTTCTTGTAAGAGAATACATTTTAGGAAAAATGTTTGCATTAAAAATACAATAGAAAAAATACACAACAACTGGAAAGGCAAGTTATGGTGTTTTAAAGCATATCTTATAAACAGATATAAAAAACATTTTTTGGGATATTGGACATGTGAAGAGTGGCCATCTTTTTCTTTTTTGGTTAAAAAGAACAGATTTAAAAAAGCCACAAAACACAGATAGCAGCTGTGAGCAGAGAAGTCAGGTTATGAAATGTTTATAGGTAAATTACAGATACAGCTATGCCCTAACACAGAGTAACCTACACGATAACACTTCATGAAAAACCTCACCAATTAGTGGAAGAGGGAACATGCAACATTTTACATCAAAAACATTTACTGAAATGGCAGATTTAGTTTGAAACTCCAACATAATCTTTTGTTAAAAAAACACAACAGATTAAAATAACCACATTTCTGCTTAAATTACACTTTAATTAATCTTTTGGGGTATCTCAATCAATTGTTTTTATGTTTTGAAAATGTATGGCACACTGGGTGAGTTGCATTGGTGTGGTGTTAATATTGCACTGAATTTACCAACAATTGACCTTTTTAAGACTAGATTTGTGGTTAAAATCCATATAACTTGAGTTAACCCAAGTTAACGTTCAAATTAATCACAAGGAACGTGCACAACTAAAATTGGACCAGAATGTGAATAATTCCGTAAATTCAACATTTAAACACAGAAACGCTAATACTGGCTCAGTATCTAATGAAAAACCTCCTAATCCCTATGATCTGAGAAGCTAAGTGGGAGCGCAAAAAATACATCAAAATACACTCAATGACTGAATTTGATGTATTGAGTATATTTGCTGTATATTAGGGTAATTTATTTTGTATTTTGCTAGATTACAGTGATCTGTGGTTATGGTGATGGGGCCCTCGAATATTGTTGCCCTGGGTAAAGTGAAAAATTAAGAGGCACAGAAAGGCAAAAAAAAAGTTTAAATGAGTTAATGTCTTGTTTATGCCTGCAGCAGGTGGAAATAGGATGGGAAAAAAAACAGCTTCAAATTTTCTTGCTGCAGGGTCTGTTATTCTCAATGGTAACTTAATCAAACTGAACCAATAATATAAATTGTTAGTGATAAGAAGAAAAAAAAAACAGTATTAAGGAATGTAAAAAGTCACAAACTTTACCAGTTTTAACATTGTTATGGAAACAAGTCATCAATAAACACATTCTAAAATCATATATGTAAACAACAACCTCAGTCCGCACAGGATCTTCTTTACGTTTTTATTCGACGGGACTGGGAGTTGTGGTCTGAGTCAGACTATCCATTGCAGACATGATGGAGGATAAAACGTGGTCTGTGGAGGACTGCAGAATATCAGACTGTCTCTCAATAAGCAGCAGGGTATCTCTTAAAACTGAAAACAAAGACACAAAATACAAAGTATGCTCAGACAGTTATTTATTCGAGTTCTTGTTAAAAGGTAAATGGTGTGAGACTGACATGGAGAAATGCTGTTGACGCTGCTGAGGAGCTGATATCCAGTATGCAGAACACAGGAAGTTACTGACTGATGCCTGCTCACCTCTCTATGAAAGCTCTAATAACACATTAGAAAACCACAATGAGTTATGATTAGTACATTTTAAACAGTTGTTGGTCTTGGTCAAATTTGAGCAAACATGTTAATTAGCAAATAGCTTTTAAAAGTACAGAAAAATATCAATATATCAATATATCAGATATTCATTGTTTTGTGATTGAGTGCTGATAGTTTTCGGTTTTCTTTTGGTGATCTTAAAGTTTGGTTCTTACCTGATACTCAGCCAGAGATGACTTGAGACTCTCTATGTCAACAGTTGGTGTAGCAAGCTGCTCAATCTTCTGTGAGACTGCATACAGCTGCTGGATGAGCAGTTCCAGGTGTGAACAGAAAATCTGAATATAAAAATGACATTTATCATATTAATTTATTAACATAATTGCTGTCAAATGCACTAGTATTGGTCATAACTGTAAGATGAATAAAAAATACATTGTTTTACTGTCAAATGGCAAACTTGAGAGCATGAGAAAGTTGGATTTAGCCACCTGTTTATACTGTAACATTTCCCTAAAAAATATTAAGCCATATATGAGAATGACTGGATCTAAGAAAATTGAGAAATTAAAAAACATTATGCAGATTTCTCTTTTGTGACTTGTATTCAAATACAGAAAGCAGAATGATTGGCAGTTCTCTATATCCAATTACAACTCAAATACAGAAAGGATAGATTTCAGAGTATTTCAGTATGAAATAGCAAATGAAAATGACAATTCAATTATGTACAAATGTATTGTCTGGTATTGTCATCTGAGACATTTGCCCATAAACAAAACTCGTCAGAGTTGCGTTTCCTTAGGTCTGTTCCAAGAACTTAATTATCCATCTAGCATAAAAAAGGCGTTCAGAACTTTTGTAATCTGAAAACAGCCTCTGCCTTACGCTGCCCATGTTCTAGTAAGAGGATTGCAATTAGAGTTGCTACATTTTGATGGAGCTGTAGTGCACAGTTAAAACAGATCTAGTATCTTCACAGAATTTTTGGAATGTTGCACTGACTCTTTCTGCAGCTGAATCAAAGGCCTGACTCTGAATCTACCTGAATGTTTTGCATCAGAGTGCAGCTGTTGCTCTGATCCCTCCGGTTGTTGTTCTGGCTGTCAGACAAGGCATGGCCACACAGCTTCTTCATCAAAGTCTCCACCTCTCTAACACTGGACTGACTCGGGCCCCCTTTACTAGGTTCTAACCCCGTAGCGAAACTTGTCCTTTGTGTCGCTGAGATCCCACAGGCACCTGCTGTTGAACAGATAACACAACATTATTAAAGGTGAAACACACTATTACAGTTAAGGCAAAACCTTTTAGAGTAAATACCTATCTGACCAGCACTCTTCTGCTCCTCCTTATTTCCTACAGATGCATCTTGTTTGTCTATACATGTCTCTTTGATTTCATCTGTGTCCTCCTCTTCAACTCCCTGTATCCTCAGCAAGTTGATAGTAGATAGAAATGGAGTTGTATTGCTCTCAAGAAACCTGGTGCTGGTTTTCCCAGGCTGGTTCAGCTTGACGGTAATCTCCTTTACCTGAACAAAGGGACCAGATACAATTGCTATGTTGCCCTAGCTATTTAGTTAAAAGATCACTGGCTGTTTCCATTAGTTCTCCTCCAGTTTCCCTTGTAGGTAGTTACATCTATATCTCCAAAAAGAAAACCTAAATTCTATGTCTGTCTTTGCATCCAGAATGTTTGGTAGAAGTCACGCACACCCTTTCATGACTAGCCTTTGAAACTGGACTACATCCCTCTGATCACCACTTCTTTCCACCATGGAAGTTTCTTAGGAAACTCAAACCCTTCAAGGTTTACTGTAAAATGCTTGAAATTTACGACCAGTCGGTGGTGAGAAGCATCATCTATTGTGCTGTGGCCTGTTAGGGTGGGCAGCAACACATAAAGAGATACTAGCAGATTGAATAAACATATCTATCAATGTGCAGGAATATCAATAACCAGTTACGGTTAATCTGTTTTAGAAGATTTCATGTGAAATTATTTTCTGTTAATAGGATTAAAAACACTGGTTGTATAAAGTGATTTATGTGACACAAAAAAACAACCTGAAAATAAAAAAACCCCACCCGGATTAGAATGTGATTTTCACTCAATAATGACATTAACTCATTGACTGCCAGCCATTTTCAGAACAGAGAGTCCCATACTGCCAGAGTTTTTTTGAGCATTTTGACTGATTTTTCAAGAGCCACAGAATAGTTTGTGCTATGACTATGTAAACACCGAAAACACCAAAAGAAAGAGTAGACTCTCTTCTATCATCAGGGGAAAAAAATTGTTTCTACCTTATTCCGTTCTTCCTCGACTTGCGTCCGATAGCGAACCATTACGTTTTTCTTATTTGCCTAAAATCTATGCTAATCTCCCATCAAAAGTGGCACTGCTACCTAGAGGGTCAATTTGTTAGTACATACTCTGTCTAGAAACCGATATTTACAGACAAGCTTTAGCAGATCGTCCCCCAAGCCACTCGCGTTGAAAAACATAAAAGACATCTATAGACGTCTTTGGCAGTCAACGGTTGTATTTGAATTGACGTCTTTAGACATCTTTGGCAGCCAATGAGTTAATGTGTGATTGGCAAAAGTCCAGCAAAAGTCCACAGAACTGACCTGTCTAAAAAGCTGTTGCATGACTTCAAACTTCTGTGGAAGAGGCCTGAAGTCGTCATCCAACTCACCACAAACATACTCGGACTGTGGTCGAATCTTGGTGGAGTGGAAAAAAGATGAGGGAGAAGACTCCTTAGGGTGCTGAGAATGGAACCCATCACTCTGATAATGATTTGTTCCACTACTTTTATTGATACCATCCAAACTGTCCAAGAACAAACCCCCGTGATCAGTAAGGGAGATTGGGGTTCTGGAGAATCGACCATCTGAGGAGGTTTCGAAACTCTGAAAGTCAGACGACTTGCAATCTGCACTTTGAGTATTTCTTCCTCCGTTTGTTTCTTGGGCGTGCACATTTCTGCTTAGAGAAGAGTCTAACCCCAAGAGACTGGTTGAGCTGCAAAGTTTGTCAAGTTCGATTCCTGAGTCCTGTAGAATAGGATCTGTTCTGAGAGGAGAGTCTCCCAATAATTCAGAGCTGTCCCACTCACTTTCAACATATTCTGGTCTCAGTGGATAGGTGTAGTCCAGCAGGGCCTGGTATTCTTTGTTTGGATTCCAGTCTAGAGAGTGCCTATCTGGAGATTGGGTCAAAGACTTTGGAAGGGCGCAAGTCCAGTAGTTTGCCTGGTAGGAAGACATAGAGTCTCCTTTTGAGGGTATACCTTCATAATTTAGCATGGGGTTTTCCCCACTACTGTCTTTTCTCTTCAAAAGACTAAACTGAGAATGGCTGGGTCGAGAATGCCCTGAGCGAGGAGTGCATGTTGGATTTAAGACTTTGGAAGTCAATTGTGGCCTCAAAGGAAGATTGAGTGTTTGGACCTGAAGAATGGAACTAGCAGGGGTCCGCTGACCACACCTGCGACCATTGCAAGATGGTCGTAAAGAAAGTTCTTTACTCAAAGACTGCGTGTTAAGCCCTGAGACGCTCAAAGGCGATGATGGAGAAGTTGAGATGTCACCGTAAGAGAGACTACAGCTCTCTGGATTTAGCGAATCTTCTGGCTTTGTTTGATATTTCATGTGTTTTCTTCTGCTCATAAACATCGTTTTTTCCTAACAGGCAAAATGAAGAAAACACAGTTTTAAAATAACTTCCTGTGGGATTTATACTTAAAAAGCATCAACAATGAGTACTTAGTAGTGGGTTACACATTGCATGCAAGTTCCTACCATAAGTCAATCTATGGAGCATTAACAAAATTGAGTTTCACAATGTCAGTGTAAGAATATAAGCATTTAAAACAATAGGCAAATTTCCAACAATTCAATTTCTACACTTCAAAACATACACTAAAATAAACATCACATTTAAATATCCGTAAGTGTGTAGGAATTAAACCTACTTGTTCTACTACCACAGTAATTGGAATTATTGTCTACAATCTACAAATTTAAAATAACACATTCAATTAAATATGATGGTCACTAACAAAACGCACAATTTGTAACTAACACAACAAACTACTTCATGTGTGTGCAAAAAATTCCATAGGTTATTTAGTTATGTATGTTTTTAGATCAGATTACTGAAAATTTTAACTATTCTTCAGGAGGGGGAGCCATCATTATTCCTTTTCAGACACTCTTTCTAGAATTGCTCTTTAAAACCATCTTACCATGTTTGTAGCACATATTTTTTACTTGATAGACCAGATTAACTAGCTGACATTATCATTTTAAAATTCATTTAAAAAAAATTACTTTAGATTTTTTTTATCTGTAATGTTTTCATTAATTTACATCAATAGTAATGTAGTATAGAATTGAAAAAATAAACTTTATTCATCCCTTAGTGGGGGAAAAGTCAGATTGCGTATTTACAATGATTTCATATTTGAGTTCTGTGGAAAACTGTTAGATATCACTGTTAAAAAAGACCTTTATGGCTGTTAGAGGAGAGGACCTCCTGAACTTTTTATGAAAGCAACATCTAAAATTGTAATCACATTTACATATTCAAACATGGTGGAATGGTTGATAATTAACAGCAAGAATTGCATCCCTTTTCCTGCTCCTCACCTTCTCCATGAGACTCTCTGGATGTTTCATCTTTAAAATAGACATATGTCGATCTGTAGTGAATAGTGGCTCTCTGATCGCATAGTGTCTGTCTGTCAGATTCCGCGTGGTTGTTGCCATAGTGCCATTACTGCATGGCTGTTCGACACCTTTTTCCAATTTTTTTCTCCTTTATAATCTTCTGTTGATGGACTTCAGATTCTGTTGCTGCCAGATGCATACCATCCATTTGACAAGAAAAGTAGAAGGGCCCTAGAGAAGTATATCAGTGGTTAGTGACATACAAACAGCTATACTTTTATGATATCAATTAATAAAGGGTTTAATCATTCAACCTTGCACAGGGGTAGCAGAGAATCCTGTCCAGAGCCAAGAATTCAGCAAACGTGACATTGTTGTATTGAGACATGGAACAAAATAAGAAAGTACATAGTGGAAAAACAATAATAGTTTTCAAAATTATCTCAAAAATTGGCAGGATCAACTGCAGAACATGCACCTTTAAGACTGTTCAGTGAGTGGAACCTCTATCTGTTGTTGTGGAATCACTCAGCAACATACCTTGTCAGCATGGATCCAGGTAATGTAAAGTGTAGCATCTCACCTGACCTACCACATTAAAACTGCATGTTCAGACCTGTCTGAGCTCACATCAACAAACCAGAAGTCTGTATATCCAATGTATCTTGAAGAGCAGCGGCGGGTTGCTTGGATCCATGGAATCCCGATTTTAAACATCTAAAGAAGCTCAACTTCGGCAGTTTATATGTGCTCAATCATGCCTTGTTGTGCAAATAATAAAGAAATGAATAAAATCTACATTTCCAATGCACAAGTACTTCAGATGTTTTCAGAACATTAATCAAAATCTACCAAGAAGAGAAGTTTTAGAGTTGGACTGAGTAGATATTCTTAAAAATAAATAACATTCTGGACAGCTAAACATTCAGTGCCCCCCCAAAAAATCAGAATTTCAGTAATTTAGTTCAAATGCATCATCACACAGTATTATAGCAAAACTATGTCATACTCTTACAGCACATAGGCTGTTGCTACATCCGTCTCTTCCCCTAAAACGTTCCAAAAAGCTCACAGCCCGTACAACAAAGTAGACAAGAGCGTATGTCTGCACAGAGAATTCGAAACCTAGCGATAACCGTAACAAGGCAACAAAGTGGAGTGAATTATAGATACACCCGTCTTTCTGTCGTCCTTCTTTATCGTGTTCTCCTGGCCACAACGCCCGAAACGCTCGTGTTACTCAACCTAACGACGAAGAACGACAAACAAAAGTAAACTTAAGAAAACCAGGGGCATAAACACATTAAAATGCTCAAATGTGTCTTTCCAATGCTGGTTTTGACAATGAATGCAACACGTTATTCATTTACCGTAATTTAAGCGAATGCGTCCCACCAAAAAAAATAAAAAAATAGCCAACGTCTTGTTAATTAGCGTGATTGTTTTTAAGTCAACGATTAACTTTCACTGATATTCGTAATCCCTCTACTTAACAAAGTAACATTTATAGTATATAGGAACAGTAGGCCTACGCTTTCCACTTCCCCTATGGCGGCCGGTATGGTCAAGCGAGTCAAAACATCCTCTTCAACATTCACGCCGTGGAAGATTAATTATGTTATTCTAATAAATGCTGCTTCAAACTATTCCAAAATCATTAATTGTAGTCTAGACCCATGGGTTACAATAACTAGACATAACCAATGGATATTTAGCCTACCTCGTTTAGCGGAATAGATGAGCAGAGTGGCCAGCTGCGTGGCGCTGTGCTGTCAACTGAGCTTGTTAATGGTGCCGTCTCCATCATTTTCCCCAGTCCTTTCAGAACAATGTAGTCCCATGTACTATCTTCAGTCAAGGCGGGGTTTGTTTTGTTACAACACACGTCTTCCTTGAGACTATATCAGTTATATTTTACTGAATTTGTGACATGTACAGTTTTTGTGAAATGAACCAATCCATTATCGATAGCCTACAGACCCTAATGTGTGTCGTAAACTTTAGTACATTGTCCTGAAATATGAATAGCAAAGATATTTCTGTCTTTGGCAGAATGTGAAAGTATCATAAATGTAATTTGAATTTTTAACCAGGCAAGGGCTGTTGTGACCCTTTACTTCCACATAGAGATAGCCTACAAAAAAGTGTCTGAATAAAAGTGTAGTCATACTGTTTAAGCAAAAACAGTTACTTTTGTAACCATTATAGTGTTTCCTTGATAGATATCAATACAATTACAAAACTTTAAGGGAAATTGTGGCAATAGAGATATGATTGGATGTGTATACATAACTTGGTACTTTTTTAAATAAATGTCGAGCTAAAAAAAACTTAAACCAGCTCATCTGCATCTAAATCGTACCTTTTAAACATTAGTGTAACTGTAGTTTTGTGGTGCAAAAGCAAAACAGTCAAGGCAAAAAGATGAAAAATAAAAACGAGCAGAAACAATGAAAAAAGTAATTTAAACTAAAAGCAAGAAATAAAAGATTGAAGAGAAAAGATTAACTATACCAGCACAAAACATATATGAAAAGAAAGATGACAAGTATATGTCATGAATTAAGAATAAGCTCTATAAAAGAGGAAACTTTTAAGCTTCAGTGTGTAATGCACTTAAACAGTTATCTGGTATCAGTGGAGAGGATCTGGAAAACTGAGAGTTCTGCGTTCGAATATATTTGTATTCTAAGAGTGATATAATACAGAGCAAAGGGATATTTTGGGTCGGTAGCTTACAAAACATCTTTCAAATTGGTAAAGGTTTGACCATTAACTTTCTGGTATGTTATGAAACGGATTTCAAATAGTTGTCAAGGAACCAAAAAAAGAAAACATGACCTTCTTCTGCAGTACTGAATAGTACTCTGGTTGAAGTTTTGGAGAAATTTGAAGATATTTAGGTATTATTAGCAAATAGAGTCAGCTAAAATGTCATTGCAGCCAAAGGTAATTTGGCACATACTATAAGAAGGCAGTTTAAGAGACCTGGACCCATTTATTGTGGAAATACATTTTAAACTCCTCAAAATCCTCACAAATATATACTATTGGATAGGAGTAATATTTTTGTCTATATTTAACCGGATTCCATATATATTCTATACAGCCATTGTTTGGACTGTTCTAGGTAATATTTATGCAGAAATTAAATGCATTTGAAAGGGTTAACAAATTTTCAAGGACCACTGTACATCATAGGATAAACTTGTTTATACAGGCAAATGTCACTTTCTGAACTGAATGGGCATTTAAGCAGAAAGACAAGGTGTTATGAGATAAGAATAGGGTATATTGTGTGATACATATAGAAAAAAAAAGGTTTAGTGTTATGTACATGATCCTGTACTGAGATTGAAAAAAATTTTTCTGTTCAAGTTACTTCTGTGCAAAATTATTAAAGGGAAAATACTTAAATAATAAATAATTTTAGCTGTAAATACTCAATAATAACACATCCAGGATCTGTATATAGTACCACATCCACATTTATTGATCTGAACACTTATATAGTTTACACAAGCTTACTCAGATAAGCACAATAATTGGCAAAACTTGCCTTTGAACTTCACATTCTGAGGTGTTTTTCCATCAAACATTTAGTTACTTGAAAAAAATGCGCTTTACAGTAAACCTAAATGCCATTTTGGCCAACTGTCTTCAAGTGTCTTTCCCCCCCCCCATAAGATAATTATTCCCACTGTGTGTTTATAACTGGAGTATTGATGCAGTGCAGTTGCTTTCTTAGCCTCACTCACAGTCCCTAATCTAAAACCCTCTCTACAGCAAATCAAAATGAGCAGAATGTTACAAAGTGCCGCAAAGTATAACTCAGGAACTCACAATTTAATGTGGAACAGTAAGGAACTAAAAGTCAACACAACGGCCCTTTCTCTCCCAGTCTCCATAGCGGGTAGGCTCTGGCCCTCGAGGACCTCCTTTCTCCTTGGTAACAGGGTTGACATCGTCAGGGAACTCTGAAGGAAAACAGTAATTATTGTCATTCAAACTTGCACACTGTTTTTAAGTTTATGAAGCAAAAGTTTCCAGGTTATCACCTCCAACAATTAAGACAGCGACTGTCAAGCAATTCCACCAAACTCAATGTCAGTTTTCATGAGCTTTCAAACTTGTTGCACTCATTCTTGGCAAACAAGTAAAAAATCTGTCGCACAGTGTAAACTGAAAACAAGATACTGATTCTAAGGAAACAGGTTTTGTTCCGAAATCTCCGCAGCTGTTATTTGATTTTGTTGACCATAGTAGCAGATGATAGAGGCTAATTTGACTTAATATACTACTGGTTCTTGGCACATCCTGTGGTCACCAAGTTAATGATTGAATAAAACAAATTACACTCTTTTCTTCCTAAATACTGTGTTGAATAATTACTTAACTGACCGTATGACATTAAAGTGTGATAAAAACACAAAACATCAAGAGAAAACCCACTCAAGCTTGAAGAGAAACAAAACCCCAAAACACAAGAGCTTCTATCTGCAGTGATAAGAGTCTCAAAATCTTGAAATATTACAAATACGTGACTTTGAAAAACCCTTGTACCGAACAAGCTGTGGTTAATGTTTTAATATTTCTATGTGATCTATTGTGGGAGGTCCTAATGCTTGAAGATAGCTGTAACATCAGGGTTGGTAGGTTATGGAGAAATGGGACATGTCACCTGCCATTGACAGTGTCCATTTGTGAACCATAACCCTAACCTTAACCCTAACCTTAACCTTAACCCTAACCCTAACCCAAAAGAAAAGCTGATGTAACGTGAGGGTTCGAATACATGGTGGCTGGATCACTCTCCAGAAGGAGAAACGAAAGGATGGAGACTGGTGAACTTTTCGACCACGCTTTATTCTGTCCTGTTCCAACTTCTCGAACACACCCACTTGTTTTTGTCACATGACTAAAAGCGAACCAATGAGAATCTAACTTAAAGAAAAGTCATGAATTAAATAAAATATAACTATATGAACTACCAAATTAAATTAACGAATTCAACTTTACACTGAGAACAACGGCTGTTCGTCGCACGCACAAACAAAAAAAAAACAACATAAAAATACATAAGATAAGAAACACAAGCGTCTTTCTCACTTTGTAGAACATCTTTGGTTTTCTCTTCGGTGATATCAAACCGCCCTTGAGGTGTTTTGGCCTTTCTCAGGGGCTCCTTGTCTGCCACCCCGCCGCTGGCGTTCCGCAAACACCCTGAACAATGATACAAATAAAAATAAAAAACGACAACGGAGTTCACAGCACAAGAATTTGTATCTGCTGTCACCACACAGACATAAGAAAGTCTTTCATAATGTCCCACCAGGGCACCACACGCCAAGGCTAACCTTGCCGAAGAGTGTGCATAAATGTTCATGTTTACATAATTCACACGACAGAGTAAATATGTAACTTATATGCCATCATCTTAGAAAGCTTTCAAAACCCCTCGTACTGAATTGACATCTTATGACAACATAAGGTACCAATGCTTGTCACGCTGATGATAAGGCAAACACTAACCTGTGAACACCGATTCCGCCGCTATTCTTTCGGAAACTAAGTATCTCCCTTTGAGGCCACACAACCGCAGGAATGACATGTTCACCAGTAACAACAAAGAAGTAGTGAATGAAGACGTGAAAATTTCCGTCAGTGTGTCTCTCGGACACTTACACAACTGTGTTGTTTAGGGATTCACGCCGCAACTTACGTCATCAGTGCGCGACAAAGGGTATCTGCCCTACAGAGTGCTGTATTTGTTTATCCCCAATAGATGGCGATATAGCCTGAAAAACAATTTAGCTCTGGAGAGTTTTTCTTGCATGGTTCTAACCGTGTAAACTATGAATACTGTATTAACTAACACAAGACTAACATAAGGCGTAATTTTGATCTTTCAAATTATTTTATTAATAACATACAGAAAAAGACAATACTACTACTTTTTAGCCAGGGGTTGCATCATTCTAAAAATTATATATATACAGAATGTATATATGGCAGTGCCCCCCCTAAAATATATATATAAATCTTTCCTATTGAATATAAAAACAATGTCCAAACAAGATTTTTTTCCAATGCATTTTGGTTATCTAGTCCTTGAATATTGTTGCGGTAGTAATATATCACCTGCAAACCATTTTTGTTAAGCAATATGGAATTTGCCCTGTAACAAGAAAAGCTACCCAAGCTTCAATTCAACTGCTTAAAGCAGCTGGTTTTATTTTTTATATAATAATGTATATTCAACCAAAACATTCATGCGTATAGGCAGTATCCATGTCCTGAGCACACCTTTGGCTGTTGTCAATGTTGCAAAGATTGTGGACATATATTGTACTTTACGTTAATATGATATTTTTAGATAACGTCAATTAAAAATGTGAACATGTATTATAATGTGAAAATCTAAGTGAACCTGTTGTGAATGAGGATGCTAATAGACTGGGATTAATTAAGAGACTGGGATTTAAAAAATAAAATAAAATCTAATGTTTTGAAATTAAGTGTGTTACGCTTTTTTTATGCAACTTCTCCAGCTGTAGAAAACACCCACTCCACATGCTATGGAGTGCACAGAAATATTAAAGAAAGACGAAAGAAGATTGGATAGATTATCCCAGTGTCTCATAAGATTCTGGGACCTGGCAATACTACCAGGTGTCTCTGCACCTCCTGGATGACATCAGCTGGTCTACCCGCCCACTTTGATGTTGATATGTTGTCAAAGGTTATCCAAAAACAAAAACAAATTGGTAAACAATAATTAGTAATTAGTAATTATAATTAGTAAATAATTTCCAAACAACAAACAAATAATGCTGAGTAAAATGCGAGAAGTTAGTGCAGGCAGTTGTTGTGAAGATTGTCCCATATGAGGCTAATCTATGAGCCCATTTACAGAAACACATCCTTACTGCAGTCTACTGATGGCCTCATTGCATTTGGAGGAACTGCAGAACCCAAGTGATTTAAATCTCGGGTCTAGAAGTGTTGCTAAGGTCAACACACTTATTGACTCCAGATAGGAATTGTTTGTGACTCAACGCTTCAGGTGTTACTGTAAGTCTATGGCTGCCTGCGTGTGCAAGGTTGAAGCATTACACTCCAGTGCAAGATAGGGCATCTTCTTCATTGGGATGACCTTTGACCCTGACACACACCTCTCCAGACAACTCCACTGTAGCTTGGTGGAAAGGAGCAAGCACAAGAAGTGTTTCTCCTATGACGGTATGTTCATCAGCTATATGTAAGTGGAGTCAAATCTGTTTTTTAGAGTAGCCAGAGAAACCCACACTGGTTCCCTCTAATCACATGCAGTCATGACAGCATTTCACATGTGCTATTCCAGCGTGTTGGTACCTCACTGATAAGGTTCAGGGTTTGTCATCCCATCTGTTGCTGCATCTCCTTGGCTGCAGTGCTTGATCTGATGTGACAATATGACTAGCTTTCTGTCTGACGGATGCAAGTGTTGATCTGAAGATTTTCTAACCTATAAATTGAGACTATGTGCTGAGGGCTGAATGTGGAGCTGTCTAGTGGATGCAATCGTGTTTGGTTCTGCATCAGTCAGAACACACTTTATTGGATATGGTTCAGTCCTCCATCATGTCTCTTTTTGACCTGGGCCAACTTGTCAGCAGTGTGGCTTTGTGGGAAGTATTGCACTCCCAACGTAGATGTACACAACTACAAATTCTCATTAATGTAGTGACAAGTAAGAGCCAAAGTAAGCCTCCATAATCATATATGTCCACATGCCAGATGTTATACTCTCTGCAACAGCTTGCTGTACGTCCATTTTCACTTGGTCTTGCTCCTCCTCGTATGTTTTCCAAGTCAAACCAAATGTCTACTAGAAGGAGTCTACTAGAATTACACACTGTAATTACCTGTCTGATGTTTTTCTCTCTTATCAATACCATAATGCCAAACTGTCCACTATAATTCTAAATATTGATCCGCAAATTTATGTCAATAGTCACTTTCACGTCTATAATTTGTTAGGAGTTGTATTCATTTTGGTATTTTTTCTTTTAGTATTATATTTCAATTAGTTATGGTTGGTTTGAGAATATATTTTATATTTTGTACCAAATTGTATAATTCTGTATTCAATTTTGTAATTTAGCCTTCTCTTTTTCTGTCCTATTTTATGCTCTTGGAACTTGAATTCCCCTGAAGTAGTCGTCCCAAGGGATGAATAAAGTCAAGTCTAAGTCTACTAGTGGGGAACTGGGAAGAGCTCTGGCACACCTAAATCCACAACTGACGTGGAGGACAAGTTTCTGAGAGTCAAAAGCCTGTATTAGGTGGCTCACTGGACAACAGCCTCAAGCACAACTTAGTAGTGGTCGTAGCAAGCAAGTCTCAGTTTCAACTTGGAAGCAAAGAATTTGAGCAGCAGGTTTGAGTTGCAGCATAAAAGCCAGTGCAAAGATGCCAGAATACATGAAAAAGGCTTGCTTGGGCCATGAAACACTGCCATTGAACTACTGCAGTCTTGGACTGATAAATCAAAAATAGAAATACAGTAGAACCTCTACTTACGATTGCCTAAACATATGAATTTTCCAACTTCTAAAGAGAAATTGGATCAAATATTTTGACTCAACACCCAAAGTAAATTTTCAACATGATGTTGAAGTCATAGAAAAAAATATAAAATATAGAAAAATGAATTAGCAAAGTTAGTGTTGAGTTCACTTAGTGGAAGTTAGAGTAAGTCATGGTATGTACTATATCTTAGTCACCACCTCTACCTCCAAACCAACCGTTTCCTCCGTCTCCTGCATCGCTAAGCCTACACCTCTGTTCACCAGTCTCTAAGGTAAAGTGCCAATAAAAAACCCTTTTTATTGATTATTTCTTTATAATTAATTTATTTTTACAGCTCTCTTATATAATGCATTTGTTTTATTGCTACGTGTAATTATCTGCAGTATTTATAAAGGAGTTATCGTACGTTTTTGGGCTGTGGAACATATTGTACAAATTACAGTGTATTCTAATGGGAATATTTGAACCAACATACGAATATTGTAACATACGAAGTAGGTCCCGGAACGAATTAAATTAATATGTAGAGGTTCTACTGTATTCGGTTTGCCACCCAGGATCTTTGTATGCTGTGAAGTTGGTGAAAGGATGTTTCCACAGTGTGTGAAATCAAGAATAAAACATGAAGGAGGAAGTATGATGGTATGGGGTTATTTTGCGAGAGTCACCCTAAACCAAAATGACCAATGCATTAATCAGTGCTGTCAAATACCATCTGATTCACATCTAGTTGGTCAGGGATTCATCCTACAGCAAGATAAATGTCCCAAAACATAAGTCCAAGCTGTGCCAAAAAGGACTGGATGGTAAGCTAGAAAATACAGTGGCCAGTATGGTTTCCAGACTTGAAGAACAATGAGGAGGTTTGGGATGAACTGCACATAAGAGTGAGAGGGACCCCTGCAACAGATTTGGGAAGATGTTTCTGAATAATATCTTATTTATATATTAGAAAGAATGCAATTATTTTGTTCAGCTGTTAAATCTGCCATGGTTGGCTACTTTGATAATTCAAATGTTCATGATTTTTATTGGATATCCAGTTTCTTTTTTAGTGGCATTTCAGAATGCAGTAAGACACTGAACTGAATAATTGTTAATGGAAAAACAAACACAAAAAATGGTTTGTTCTAAAGGTTTGACTGGTAGGGTAAATAGTCCAGTAAATAAACCAATACAACCAAAATGCCCTAAATAATAAAAGAAACACATTGTATATCATTCTTCTACTTTCATTTCCATATACGATAATATGGGAGCCTATCCCAGTAATCAATGGGCAAGAGGCAGGGTACACCCTGGACTGTCCCCCAGTCCATCGCAGGTATGTAAAATATTTAAAATATCCAACTTATTTACTTTATCATAATTCAATCAACCATCACATTTTCTTTTATTCACTCTATTTTAGTTGACTATTAAAAAAAGAAAGTCCATGTTTTTCTTTTATTCATAGATGCAAAAAAATGAGGATGAAATAAAGGGGCATACGTCCATAATTTCACCTTAAATTATTTAATTTTTTCCCCCTCAAGCCCTTGTTTCATTGTCTTTTGTACATTTCTTGCTTTACCTTTTACTTCCTTACGCATTTTTTGCCTCATTATGCAAATAAAGTGGGCTATCCCTTCAAGCTTTTGCGTGGTCAGCTTCTCTACTATTTGTAACTCAAAAAAAGGTACAGGATATGCATGCAGATCGTACGCATTCCCCGATTCTTCTACTAACCACATCTAGTCTTTCAATGTAAATGGGAAACCCATGAGCAAAATTTTGATTCCAAGTCGATAAACTTCTCCTAAAAGAGCCAAAATCGCTTCCAGGTACAATCAGGGTACCAGACTGAAGCTGCTCCAGTTAGCTCCAGACTCTAAGAATGACATTGACCATTAGGTATTATAGATTTTGGATAAATGGCTTGTTGCATACATATGTTATAATAGGCTTGTTCACTTTAGAGTTACTTTTTAGTGAACTCATTAATTCCTCCTTGGTCTATCAGTTTGATGCAAAGAAAACACTTTTTTAATATCATATTTCAGTAAGCCAGCGTGAACTGTGGTTGGCCTTTCCACGTGAGAGATAACTGGCCAATGAACCTTGGTTGTGTTTAGTCCACGTCTGTACGGGATGGTCCCAGTACGAGAAGAACAACTGTGAACCAAATCTGGAACTTGAAGCTCTTTGTGACTGAGAACCTCAACAAATTTGTGAACTGACCATTTCTCGGTTTTGTTCTCAGGCTTCAAACAAAAGAATCGGGTTAATAAACAAGTCTGTATACCACACAGGATTTTGCTGCCCCTAAGGTGGGCCAGGATGTGGCCTAGTGGCCACAACCAATGCCGGGAAGCCAAGACAGAGGACAGAGAGCTCAACGCGCTCAAGACAGTGGAGATGGTTGTAGACTTCAGGAAGAACACAGCACCACCTGCTCCCATCACTCTGGGTGGCTCCACAATTGCTTCTGTGGAGTCCTTCTGTTTCCTGGGGATCACTATAACCCAGGACCTCAAGTGGGAGCTGAACATCAGCTCCCTCACAAAGAAAGCACAGCAGAGGATGTTCTTCCTGCGGCAGCTGAAGAAGTTCAACCTGCCTAAGGCAATGATGGTGCACTTCTACACAGCCATCATTGAGTCCATCCTCACCTCCTCCATCTCCATCTGTTACGCTGCTGCCGCTGCTAAGGACAAGGGCAGACTGCAGCGTATCATTCGCTCAGCCGAGAAGGTGATTGGCTGCGATCTGCCATCCCTTCAGGACCTGTACGCCTCCAGGACTTCAAGGCGTGCAAGAAAGATCATGTCTGATCTTTCTCACCCTGGTCACAAACTTTTGGAAACCCTCCCCTCTGGCAGAAGGTTGAGGACCAACAGGACCAAAACCTCACGCCATAAAGACAGTTTTTATCCAGCAGCAACTGGCCTCATCAACGAGGCCAGTGACCCCCAACTATTCTACTCTCACCCCCCTCTACCCCACTAATTTACCCAATGCTACGTTCAACATTTTCTGGTCTGTCGTTGGACATTCAATATTTGATTTTATTATTATTTATTATTATTATTATTATTTATTTTATTTTATTCTATATTTTTATATTCTTATTTCTACATTGTATGTCCTTTCTTGTTTCTCATAGAAGTGTTGTGCACCAAACACCAAAGCAAATTCCTTGTAGGTGATTCTGATTCTGATTCTGATATACAGCAGCAACCAGTTGGGAAGTGCAGGGAGGCACAACCCTAGTAACGTAGCCACCACAGTGGACAAAACCATCCTGGACCCCTCAGCCCAGTAGTGCCAAGAAAACATGGGTTGTAGGGAGCCATCTCTGTATGTGTCTGTGTGTGTTTCTGCGTTTGAGGAATTCCAGAAAGTTTCCTTGAATCTCAACCGCAATGGCTCCTTGTTGATGTTTCTGAGTGGATGATAAAAACTCTCCTTTACATTCCTCTTAACCCTTTTGAAAGTTGTCCTGGACAATATCGGTTCAAATAAAAAAGCACGTTCACGTGCACTAGCTCAGGGTTTTTAAACCGCTGACTCAGCGTGTCCTGCTGAAAGATGTGTTTAACAAAACAAACCCAAACCCAAATCCAAACGTGGGCTTGTGAGTTGTGAGGTGATGTATTTGTGACCAAAAAGAAAAGCAAAATGTGAGAATGTAGTCCGGAAAACAACTTAAAAGTCTAATAAATATGTTTAGCTATATGTGAACAGCACTGGTCTTCATATATTAGATTATCCAATGATTTGTGACTGATTGAAAATAAGATTACCACTGCACATACATGGTTTTTATAGTTATAAACCCCCGGCACCAGCCTTTGAATACAAAAAGCATTTAAGAGCACAGAAAAACCGAAGAAAGGCCGTTCCTGAAATTACTTTAACAGATTTTTCACTAGACCATAAGTTAATTATGAAATCATCTCCAGATGATATTAATGGGTAAATTATGTGTTGATATAACGTTTCTTGTTTTCCCAAGAGAATGTATTTATACATTTAGTTAATTTAGTAAAGGAAAAATCATTCTATCACCAACAGAGGGAAACTACCCCAAAGATTATTTTTGGCTATAGCAGAGCTGCTTAAACTCTT
Organism: Menidia beryllina; assembly: GCA_013363375.1. Taxonomy (NCBI): domain Eukaryota; kingdom Metazoa; phylum Chordata; class Actinopteri; order Atheriniformes; family Atherinopsidae; genus Menidia; species Menidia beryllina. The sequence goes on from JABUIW010000211.1 coordinate 255,574, forward strand.
ATTTTTTTACAAAGATGAATACAGTACACATAATTACACATGCATGCACTGACTTTTAACTCAACTTTAAATGTACCACATTCATGAAAGTTATTGTCTTGTGATAACATGTCATTCTTACAGGAATATATGAGGCTTGCATTATTTTTTCGAGATAACTGCACATTTAAGACAGGATATTGAGATAATGGCATAAAATGAAATGATTCTCCTTCTGTTGTATGGATTTAAATCAGTAGACAGGACAAAACTTGAGTAAATTAAAAAGTGTTTGTGAGCAACACCAAACAGGTTTTTGAACAATGAGATTTTCAACACCTGATAAGTCTAAGAATTGTTATTTATCTTCTTCCTTTATTTCACTTTGTGCCCATTATCTCATACATTTCATAACTTTATTTTCATTTGTGAAATTAACAAATGCAATATGCCAGAATTCTTTTAGCATTTCGTGATTAGAAATAGGTAATACTTGCTGTTGGATATCCAGAATGTAAACAATCAGCAAGCATGGCATCAGAAGAAGGGGTCAGTATTTTGTTGATCCCGACAAAAACACCCAAAAGAGTTTTTTTCGTGTACAAGATCACTCAAAGTGCTTTCCAAAGAGTTTAAATGCAGAAAACAAAGATAAAGAAAATAAGTAAAAATAAGTTAAATAAAATTAAACAATCATTGATTAGATAGATTAAAAGTGAAAAGTGCACATGAAATATGTTCAGTTCAGTTGCCAAATGCACAGTTAAACAGAACAGTTTACAGCCTGGATTTAAACATCGTCAGAGTTGAGGCCTGTCTCACCCATTCAGGAAGACTTTTCCAGATTTTAGGAGCTTAAAACCGAAACGAAACCTCACCTTGTTTGGTGGTCTTGTGTGGTTCTAACTCTGGGCACCAGCAGGAGACCAGAAACTGAGGTTCTCGGAGTCTGCACTGGTTCCTACCGCTCTAACATATCAGAAATGGACTTTGGTGCTTGACCATGAAGAGATTTACAAACAAGAGATTCATACACGAGCAGCGCACTGTTAAAGTCTGAGTGACAGGAGGTTATTGCAGAGACTTCAGCACTGGACTGACATGGTTGTATTTCCTGGTTCTGGTCAGAACTCTAGCAGCAGCATTCTGGTTTAGACATTATTCCTCTGATTCTGGCAATGTTTTTAAGATGGTAAAAAGCTGCTGCTGTTACTTATTTAATAAAGTTCAGCTTTGAGTCCAGTATTATCCCAAGACCTGGTTTTTGACCTGGGTTTTTGTTCCAGAGAAGGTGACTGTTGACACTTTCTCATTGTTTTTGTGGGCCACAAGCAAAGATTCTAGTTTTGTCTGGGTTTAACTGGAGACAGTTGTTCTGCATCCACAAACAGATCTGTTCAACACAGTGACACATTAAATCAACAGGCCCATCTTCTCCTGCTTTTATCTACACATAGATCTGAGCGTCGTCAGCATAGTTGTGGTAGGACACATTGTGTTTTCTTATTAGCTGGCCTAGTGGAAGCATGTACAGATTAAACAATAGGGGTCCCAGGATTGGCCCCTGGTGAGTACCTCAAGTCAGACCCATTCGTTCTGAGGCACAGTTCCTAGTTGTCAATCTGTACCAGACAGTCCCACCCAGTCTTCAAACATCTGTAATAAAATCAAATGGTCAACTGTATCAAAGGTAGTACTCAGGTCCAGCAGAACTAGGACCGAGACTTTGCCTGCGTCTGAATTCAGGCAGTGATATTGTAGATGGAATGAGAGACCTCAAGAACATAGTGAAAAACTGATGATTGCTTCTCACTTGTTTTACCAATGACAGAGATTAATGATGGAAAACAATGAAACATCGGATACAAAGCCTATATCTCCCTACTGCAATACTGCAGCTCATGTACATATCAAGCTGGAAATGTACTTGCTGTTTGAGCTATCATTCACATAAGCAAGCTTAGTTTTGATATCAAAACTAATTTGCAAATGTCAGAAAACGATAGGAATCAGTGATTTCAAACTGCTGGTAGGAGCGAGTGTGATGGTTGTGTGTCTTATTTGTCTCTGTGTTACCCTGTGATGGACTGGTGACCTGTCCAGGGTGCAGCCTGCCTCTCACCCAATGACAGCTGTAATAAGCTCCAGTCCTCCAAACTACCTCACTAGCACCATATGCTGAAATGGATGTAAACAAAAAAAACAATAGGGGTTAAGACTGAAATGAATCCCTTCTATATCACAACCATTGGCACACTTTTGAACAATTCACATGTAGCTGCTCTTACTGCCACAAGGGGTCAAAATATAAGCACGTCCACCTGCATGTACAAATGGCCCCTGGGAATGTATTTGGGTGGATATTAGTCTATAGCCTTTAAAAATCGAACACACATACAAAAACACACACACCCCACTGTGCAACTTTATTGTCTCCACCAGCATCATTAATCACAGTAGCCTTTGTGTCACTTAAAAATGTTGTTATTGACCAACCAACATGGGCTGTATCATTAATAACAAACAGCCATCCATTACAGCTGTGTGTTTTGCTCTGGTAAATAAACATATACCATTTCACAATATAGTGGCAGATAAAGGAAATGGGCATATAATGACATTTTAAAATGTTTAATTATGTCACTGCTCATTGTGATTGGTCAGCTCAGAATCCCAGGGCTGGGGAATGCTGTCAAACTAAACAGGCCAATAAGAAAATATGCTTTGTAAATAAAAAGACAACATGAAATGTGGAATACTGTGGTTTGACGAAGTGACAGCTGTTGTTCAGGTGTCAGAGCTTGCCAATAGTGGCTGGTTGGTGGTTCAATCCTTGACAACGTATCAATGTGTCTTTAGGCAAGACACTGAAACCACAGATGCCTCAATTAGAGTATGGTATACTGTGTCTTGTTTGTGCTGGTGTCAAGCTTCGCTAAATGCCAGAGTTTAATCAGGAAGGGCATCTGGCTTAAAATTTCCTGCCAAACTTGCCATGCAGACCAAATACAATAGTGAGGCTCGATAGGAAAAGGTGAAAGACAAACAAAACCAACTTAGGTTTGACTACTTGAATAAATATATTATCATCGTTGCTGTTTGATGTGAGATATTATTTTCATTCTGAAAGATTATACATTTGAATTTATATAAAGGTGAATAAAATGTACTCTGTTATTTTGCAGATAAATAAAAAGTCAATTAATATGGCTGACAAATACTCCGAACACATAATGATGACAGATACAAGGATTACTCATTTTGTCTGAAATATATACATACCGCTTATGAAAATATGTTTTTGAAACATCAAGTTCCTTATAGGTAAACAGTATTACAACAAATAAGTTTGGGCCTTTCAGGAACAACTGTTCATTCTGATGTCCCCAGATAGTTTTTACTGGCCCCACTGTTCAGTGTCTGCATGATGGAAGCAGGGGTTCCCCCCTTACAGGTAAAAGATCGTCTTCAGGTTTCTCCATTTGATGGGAACAGTCATGAAGGAACTTATAAAAAACACTAGTGACACTAGTGTCTCTCCGACAGAGGATATGTGATCATAAGTGCAGGGACTTGACCTGATAATCATTAATAGTGAAACATGGTGCAGCACTTGGGGCCTCTCAATGTTTCGCTCCATTGCAGGCGACCAGTAGTCAACAGTCAGTCTCTCTGCCAAAGGGCAGTCAATTTCTATTGGTCGATTGGCAAGATGGAAGCCTCGTGCAAGCTTTTACTCGCAAGTCGAAACACTGCTGATCTTCGCAGTGTTGTCAGTCCAGGGTTGAAGGTTCTGCAAGGCATATAAAGAGCTGTTCTGCAGGCACAGTGGATCAGGCGTTACTGGTTGGTTGATGGTTTTCTGGAAGGCCTCTTGCTGCAGCTGCATGAGGATCCGGTTGGCCTGCTGCCGCTCCGCCTCGCGCTCCTCAGCTGTCTGTCGTCTGCAGCCGCAAAGTCAACACATTCAACAAAACATGTACTAACTGTCTAACTCACTGACTAAATAGCCATAGGCATGAAATTAGGTACAGTTACTGTTTCATGGTTCTGTGTGAACTAAAGCAATTCTACAACAGTGTAGGTTAATGATTATCAGCCTCTAAAAAAGACACTATTCACATAATTTCTTTTAAAGGTTTTTGTAGAGCAGTGATGGCTGGCATTTGGTGATTCTGGATGTCAGTGATCACTATCTAATCTCCTCAAGGTGTTGTGGGCCCAACTATATAAAACAGATTAAATGAGGCTCCTACCTGATGACCCCAATGACATGATGCTCAGCACAGATCACTAGTCTGTATAAGGATCATACTATTGGAAGATTAAATTTTTAATTTAGGGAATTATTCAATGAGTCTTGTCCATTTGTTTGTAGCACAAGTTTCTTGTGTTTATTATAAATTGTCCTGTTGGTCTGTCAGTAGTATGAAAATAATGGAAACGTTTCGCTCAGAAAAAAGGTAAATTTGAAATACAAACAAATCCAAACCGTTTATCTTTTGCAGAAAATAATCAGGCTTTTGTTAATATACTGTAGCAGATTAAAATGATATATATATATAATGATATAAGATGAGGTCCAGTTGAATGGAATCTCCATTTTAGAAGCAGAGCATTGTGGGTAATCTGCTGGCTGCGCACCAATAGATTTAATTGTTAAAGGTATCTCTGAGCACAATGATGATCACTTCTTGAAGAAAAAAAATGTATATGTATATATGTTTTGATACATGTAGAGGTACAGCAAACTTTGTGAATATATGACAGATGTGTTTTATTGTTTTTTCCGATTAATTTTCACATCATTTAGATTAAATTACATAGCCTGGGGTGAGAGAATGTGTAAAAACAGTCAAATTTCCTCTTAAACTTCAACTGCTATTGTGGCAAAACTATTCCCCTTAAGAGTTCCATCCTCCCCGACCCATTTAGGCATAGAGTAGGGGATTAAAAAATAATAATAATAATGGTGAATGCGTTTAGGTTTTGGCGACTTACGCAAAATAACGTTAGAGACACAGCGCACCATTCTCAACACGTTATTCAACACGTTTTAGTGTATTTTTAGACAAAATTTTCGGGCCCGGTTATCGCCGAAATACTTACGGAAACGGGAGGATAGCAAAAACAAAACAAAAAATACAACACATTAGCATACATTGGCCATGTTTTCTTTCCAATGCTGGTGCTCAATTGATGGAAATATGTTTCTTAATTGGACCCAATTAAAAGCATTCATCTGTATTCGTAATGTGTCTTGGTATACGTGATATTTGAAAACAATTCAAGAGTAGACGTTAGGACGAAAGTTTACCTCCATTTCGTTCGTCTGTTTTGGAACCAGGTTTTGACCTGAGCGTCGGTCATCTTGAGGGTCTTCGCCAGCGTGGCTCGCTCCGCGGAGGCCAGGTACTTCTGCCGGTGGAACCGCTTCTCCAGCTCGCATATCTGCAGCCGAGTGAAAGACGTCCGGGGCTTTTTCTTCTTCGGTGGTGTTCGGTTTTGGTACGGGTGACCTACACGGCGTGTCACAGTGAGGGGTGAGAGGGACACTGGACCGAGCAGAAAAAAGGCGGGAAGACCCAACAGGACAGGACAGGATGAGACAGGAGAGGAAAGCAGGGGTAGAATTTGAATAGAATAAGCGAAAGCAGCAGCAGCTAGTGGGCTTCAAGACAGTACACCAAAAACGGCTAAATATGACCTATCTTAAAGATAATGATAGAATATTAGGTTATGTAGTTGAATCCAACGTATGTAATATTGCGTCTTAATAATTAGAACCTTAATGGTTTCATTTCAAAATGATATGTCCGTGTTTTATCGTGTTTTTTTTTTTTTACATTTACGGGTTATAGATTATTTTCTCCTGTGATTCACTTGAGAAGAAGCTCGCTTCTTTCCGATGTATAGAAAATTCAGTAGATTAACAACAACAGTAGATTTGTATGGGAGAAAAAATAGCTCTGTTTACATCGGTTTGCTTGTCACATTAGGTTTTTAAAAATGTCTTCTCAATGGAATATGACAGGATTTGGTTTTTAGGACACAGGCGTGGAAGCTACAATTCTCCTGTTAAAATACAAGGGCTTCTTTCACTGACATTTAAACCAGTATCTTATACTGATTCTCAACATTAACTCATTGTTTATTTGTTAAACGTTGACGTTACGGTGTGGTTTAATTAATTTGTGAGATGTAAAAATAAAGTTATAGCCTATAGTTATAAAGGGGTTATAGCCATACAATTCTAACAGACACTTCTGGGTATACATTTAATGTAAAATGGACACCTTTTGTGTTTTATCAGTGCAAATGAAAATGATCAATTAAACGCGTTTTTTCTTCTTCTTCTGAGGAGGATAAAGCTTCAGAAATTGATTCTCGTGTTTATGTGAAAATACAATAGTGTTGTGTTTTGTTGCTTCTACACTATTTTTTCAGTAGATGATGATTCTGTTAAGTAAAATTTCAGAATTTAAGCTGCAGAGCACTGGCAGGGGCCGTTTAAAAAAGAAGCCCCCTTCTTGCTTTTCCAAATTAATTGCATTCATTACTATTTATTGTATGTTATAACCAACTTCAATACCATCAAATAAGATTTAAAAAAATATATTCAACATTTATTTGCTTATGTAGGAATGAATTTCGATTACAATTATTTTTAACAGTCTGAGTAACTGGATGAAATTACGACGATTTCAAACATTTATAATTATTTATAATAAACTCAACATCATGACACACATGATTTATAAGAATAGGGAATATGCGTTTACATGATTATCACAGTGTAAAGATATTGCTGCGATAGTGATGAGGTCAACATGTCGGAATGCGAAGAGAAGAAACAGAAAGGAAGACTTCAGCAGACAGTTTCCACTGCTCAAATTCTCCAACAACAGACAGTAAAAAAACAAAACAAAACAAAAAAAACATTTTATGGTAGGTTAATAATCTGTGACAATGTTATAAAAAAAGTAACAATTTTGCAGCATTTTTTACTTTTGAGCAAAGGTGAAATATATAATTGTTTAAATTACACAGTTTAGGTAATCTAATACGAGTCACGAAACATAAAAAAAAAACATTTTTATCACAATTATTATTATATACAAAAATGAATGTTATCATCTTAATTTTCTTATTTAATCTTTGGCAATTGTAAACTGTTTTTTACTGATTTTACCCCTCGACACTAATTAGACAACAATAAATAAATACAATATTCGAAAAATTCAATCGAAAAATGAAAATATTTACATAGGATCTGTCAACGCTATATATAAACAAATATTTAATCAACTGGTTAGAAAAGCTTCCCGTTAATTATATCTTTATATTTCCGAAATAGTCGTTAGATCTTTTTAAAATTACTTTCAACTGACGATTTTAAAACACTGCAGACTTTATTTTATGTATTATTTTTATTATTATTATTATTATTATTATTATTATTATTATTATTATTATTATT
>JABUIW010000211.1:263042-288526 GCA_013363375.1 Menidia beryllina
TATTATTATTATTATTATTATTATTATTATTATTATTATTATTATTTGTATGTGTATTATTATCATTATTGTTGATGTTGTACCCGTGAACCGCTCTTTGGTGTAGCGTCGGTTGCTCTCCATCCACGGGAACGTCAGTGTGCTCAGGTTGTTAACCGTCGCGCTCCCGGTATGAAGGGGCCGGTGAGCCGGGACGCGGATGACTCCGGCGGAGTTCCCGTTCGTCCCGTTCACGTTCACGCTCATGTTCATGTGATAAGTCCCACCGAGGGACGTCATCCCGCACGCGCCGCCGGTGCCGCCGTATCCGCTATTGGCGCACGTGAAGCCGCCGCCGCTCGCGCCGCCGGCGCTGTACGCCAGGTGCCCGTAGTCTTGCTCGTGCATCCTCGCGCCCAACATGCAACTCTGCTCCACGCTGCTGAGGATCTGGTCGATGCCGAAGCTGATGGGCTCCGCGTGCGCGTGCTGCTGCAAATGCGGCCCCAAGATCCCCATGTGATCCATGGCCTCCCCCGCGCCTTTACGCACAGCTCTATCGGCTCTATCCTCGTCTACAGTCCTTCTCCTCTTACCTTCGATCCTGGTCTGATGAGCCCGGACCCACGCGCGCGTCTCTCTGTGTGCTCTTCCCCCCTCCCCTCCCCTCCCCCTGGGCGCGCAGGAACAATCAATCAAGCTGCCAAATAGACAGGGCGAGATTAAGATCTTCTTTCGAACGCGCAAACTCAATTGGCTTAAACAACGCGGCTCCGCGGGGCGTTATTGAACACTTCATAAAACAGCGATTAACGGCAATTAAACAACTACAAGATTTATACGTTTCATACGCGTGGGTAGTATACATCCCCGACCCCCTAAAGGATCGCCATAAGGGCCCCACACACACAGGCTGTGCACGCGTGGACGAGTATTTACGCGTGAAGATGGCCACGCGTCTTCTTTTTGGTACTGTAGTTTATCGCATCCTTTTTTTTTGTCCATTCTTGCGCAACTCTCAACTCTACCTTAGTAGAGTAAAGATCAAATAAGAAAAACTTAGTATTTATTAATAAAAGTACAATTTAATTTCCTTTAATATTCATGTCTATTTTTTCATGCGTAAAATATCTGTCAGTAGTCTATGGTGAAAGGAAGACAGGGGTATTTTTAGAGATCCACAATAGAACCTTTCATGGTTAAAGTGACCGAAATGACAAAAGCACATCAAACAAACTTAACTCTTCAAACTTAAGTTTGCACCATGCGACTTCGTACATTCGAACATTGATAAATCAGACCAAAGGGCTCCAATTATTCATTATAAATTAAAAGGAATTACTATCAGGTAATGGCCTCGTTTATTGTAGTGGAACTGGCACCATTATTAATTCATGTTGAGAATGATGATATTTCTGCTCACACCGTTGCGCCTATCCCACATGGGAACAGCAAAGAGCCGGTGTTCATTTGCTGCAGAGCATTTTAAACAACCAGAACCGGCATCAAATTGGTAATAACTCCAAATAAATTAATTCAAACCTATTACAAATATTAATCAATTATTGTGCTCGATATCACAGAGGACGATTTTAAACAGTAAGATATTTCTATCAGTATGTGACAATTTAAATTAATATCTAATTAGAAGGAAATCGGCATTCCCGTACTGAAGGTGCTGTTCCACGACGTAAAGCATCGGTGACCAACTAAAGCAATTAAATGAAATTTAAACCAATGGGGTCATTGATTTTATATCCACTCTAAAGCCGTTGGGACGTAATTACCTATTGGGCGGCTTTTAAGTATTAATATTTGATGCGCTTTGAAAAGTTCTCATTGGCCTGTTGACCGACATCAAATTTTAATGCATCAGGCAGCCAATCCGTAGTGAAGTACACCTATTTGTTCAAACATAAACATATAAATGAAAATTAAAGTCTCGAAAGGTGGGGAAATTATTCAGATGAAATGAAATCGTGCACTAATCATTCTGATGGGGAAAATAAACCATTGTTTATTATCTATCCCCGTTCCAGCAGCAAACCTGATTCAGTGGAACTGTTTAAGTTATGACATAAAACAAGGATTTACTTCAATGGCTTACTTTTTGTTTGACTAAAATGTGATTGCACAATACCTGATGATATATTTTTTTGTGAGTGCTCTTGTTATGCCACGACCAGAACCGAACCCCTATAGCCTACTGAAAACAAAACAAAGCATCAGTCAGATATGGAGTTTTGGCACACAGCCGTTTATTTTGGGATACAGGACTCTCCAGGTTAATGGTTTCATGTGCTCTGAGTTGAGGAGCTTTTCGCTGACTTGAGGCTGTGTTGGAGTTCCTGGATCCCTGCCCCACAACAGTTCTGTACTTGCAATCGGAAAAAGTGTGTGTGATGACGCTTGTGCGTTTAACTAGAAGGAATAGCTTGTCTCACATGTCTTGCAGTAATACTGATTGTGGCATCTTTTCAAACTCAGTTATCGAACCATCGTTTTGATGTAATGCTCAAAAGTCCTTGTGGGGTTTGAAAGAAATGAAAACAAAACAGTTTTCATTTCACATTGAGACTGATATTGATTTTATGCCCTCTTTAAACAGCACAAGCTCAACATTTAGCCTAAAATGTGTTTGGGGCTGTCATGGTGCATTAGGAGCTACTTTCAATTTTTGGAGACACTGAACTGAAATCCCTTATTTAGTTTAGAAACTTGCTTTTTCTTATGAAGGAGTTTAATGAGCGAGTCAATGTTAAATTGGAATTTAACAAGATGGAATTTAGCAAAGGCCATATTAGCAACAGGAATCTGTTTAGCAAAGTTGAAAATGAAACTGATATCTCACAAGATGATTTTGGAATGTTAAACCCAAATTTGGCCCTTTCCTTCAGTGGAGTCAGTCTCTTATGCTGCAGAAGACAGCAGTGCTCAATATAAGGAAGCATATTGAAGAGAGATTTTGTCATCTAAAATTAATTAAACTGAAAATATTTATGGAAAAATTAAATACAAATATATATCCATCCATTATTGTAACTGCTTCTTCCCTAATGGGGTCGCAGGAGCTTGGTCAATGGGCGAGAAGCGGTCACCCTGGACGGTTGTCACACAGAGACACACAACCAACCACACACACGCTCACTCCTGAGGGCAATTTGGAATGTCCAATCAACCTAACATGGAGGTTTTCGGACTGTGGGAGGAAGCCGGAGAACCCAGAGAGAACCCACAGAGATACAGGGAGAACATGCACACAGAAAGGTCCTGTGTCACCCGGGACTCAAGCCCAGAACCCTGTTGCTTTGAGGTGATGGTGCCAACCACCACACCACCGTTCCGAACATATATATGAATATATGGTTCTATCTATTTATTTTTACAATTCCGTGGACTGGGTCAACGCAATATATTTCATCCTGACATCTTTAAGATGGACAGTTTTGGATTGAACCACAAACTATTACTTCTACTGCTGAAGACTAAAGGCTTGAGCCTAGAGCTTTAGATAAAACTGCTTCTGATTTTACCATTATTGGTTTAATTGTAATTGAGACTGGCTGCATATGGGTGTTTAATGCTAGCCATTAGTGCAGATTTCACAGATTTTGCCATCCAAATGTTATATATTATCACATAAAACTTTTCTAAAATTTTTATCGTCTGAATAAACAAATAAAATAAATCTTATTTCTTTTGAATGTGTAAATAATCCCACATTTAAGTCCCAAATTATTAAATTGTAATGAAATAGTTGTCGTACTTCTGTAGACCTGTGGATATTTGCAAACGTTATTGTGGAGAGCATTTTATATCTTAAGTTCATATTAAATTCTAACATAATGCTGGAGCAATCTAAAAAAGTGCTGTTAGGGGGCAATATAGAAATGATAGGAGGTGATTGCTCAAGGACAGTTTAAGATGCTGTCAGAAGTTTAAATGTCTTCGTAAATTTACTGGTGTGTGTTTCATAGTTTAACCAAGGGAGCGCGATACCAATGCTTGACTATCTGAAGTGGAAAACACCTAACAGCAAGATCAGCTTAATCTACCCTTGCACTCAAAGGGGAAACAGGTATCAAAGCCAGATCAACCTAAGGCTCACATTTATAAATGGAAAGAACGTTTGCTGAATTTCACTTCAGTATAACAAAAAAGCATCACATAAAGATCAAGCTGTGACTGAAATGAAAGCTTTAATTCATGTGAATTTGTCAAAATACTAAATAAACAAGGTGGAATTAAACTAATTTCCACAAATTTCCACATACTTCAAGTTTCATAGCCAAGTGTGGTCTGTTCTAGAGAACCAACAAGTAAATTGGATAAAAATCCTAGTCCCTGGGTGGATATATGCGATTCCGGAATCTCCTCCTGGACGTGCCTGGAACACCTCATCAGTGGAGCGTCCAAACCAGATGCCCAAGCCACCTCAACCGACTCCTCTCGATGTGGACAAGCCGTGGCTCTACTTTGAGGCCCTGCCAGAAGACCGAGCTTCTCTTTAAGGGAGAGCCTGACCACCCCATTGTGAATATTAATTTCGGCTGCTTGTATCTCATTCTTTCGGTCACTATCTGCAGTTTGTAAAAATAGGTGAGGGTAGGAATGTAGATCTACCAGTAAATTGAGAGCTTCGCCTTGTGGCTCAGCTCCTTCTTCAACATGGGAGATGGACGCAATTTTCGCATCACTGCAGACGCCACACTGATCCATGGAGTCCAACCCTCACTGGTAAACAATCCGACTTACTGCCGGCTATGTAAATCAAACTGTGGTAGCGATCGTACTTGGAGCGGACAGCTCAAACAAGAGGGTATGGTACACCATACCACCTGGGTACTCCCCACAGGGGTCCCCAGGTAACACGGTTGAACTCCTTCTCCCAATCCCCAAAACTCAAACAGATTGGTTCTTCCTCCCTTCTTGAAGAGGACCACCGACCAATTTGCCTGTCCAGAAAACAGAGCATTACATCAGTCAAGTATGCTACAGATGAAGACATGAAAGAGCTTCTCTAAATCAGATCTGGACATAAACATTTCTGGCTATGGATATTTTTTGGAGATGGTAAAAAGCTGTCTCCATCAAGCCGTCTTAGCCTTGCTATGGCTACTAAAGTTCAATTAAACTTCAAGCCTTCTGGATTCAAGCTAGGTGACAACTCTCATTCTTTCTATTTTGTAACCAAGCAGAATTGTCTGTATTATTATTTTATTATTATTATTCTGGTTTAATTGAAGGAAGCTTGATTTCATCTAGATATTCATTTTCTCCAAGCTCAGACAGAAGGAGTCTAATGGACCTGAGTCATTAGGAGGGAAAGCCAAGTAGATCTGAGAGTCGTATGTTGAGCTGTGATAGCAGCTTTTATGCTTTTATGTTTTAAAAAACAATCTAGGACAAGCAAGTAGAGATTGAATAATAATGGCCCAAGATCTTACTCTTTAGTTTTTCCTTGCCTGTGTCGCCTAGTGCTTGCTCATGGTGGGAATTGTTGGGTTTCTGTAATTAACTTCAGAGTAGGGTCTGACCTGCTCTGTTTGGAAAGCGCTGTGAGACAACTGTTGTTGTGATGTGGCGCTATATAAATAAAATTGAATTGAATTGAATTGAATTTAGGAACATTTTCCACAGTCAGTGGATTCAGGTCACATTTATTTTCACCAATAGAAACAACAAAGCTCCTGCCTTTAAGATATGATCTGAACCAGATGAGAACCCTACCTACCAGTTTTCCAGTCACTGAAGAATTATGTGGTTCACTCTATTAAAGGCTGGAACTAAAATCCAGTATTATAACAACAAATATTGTACCTGTTTCAGTCTTCAGATAGATATAATTTATTTGAAGACTTTGATGAGTGAGTTTTCAGAGCTATGATTTTTTTTCTAGTCAGTCTGAAATGTATACAAAAGACTGTTTGCTTTTAAGATGCAGTTTGTTTTGGTCTGTACCGGTAACTATCTAATTTTGAATGATCTAAGTTGCTTTGACAATTGCACTTTTCAGAGATATATTACAGAAACATGCCTAATAGGAGTGTTTCTAGAGAAACATAAAGTGTTTTGAAAAAGTTGGTAAAATACCTATACAGCATGTTGATTCATTTTATGCCCTAAAGAAAATCGATGTTTTTAGTATTAGTGTGATTAAATGTTGAGAATCCGCTAAAACTATGGCTGCAGTTCTGTGTGAGCTGCAGTGTTCAGAGTTGACGTTTCAATGGCTATCTTTTATTCTAATTTTAAAGAGTGATGCAAATTTATTACATCAATTTTGAGTAATTTAATGTGCTGTGGCATTGGTTAGTTTAAGAACAGGGGCAAAAAGAAAGCAGTTGTTCATATTCCTGTCGATCATGTCGAAAAAGAGGCTTGTCTTGCTTTTTTTTCTTTTTTACAACTGTGTTGCAAGTAGGAATGTTTATTTAAAAAAAACATAATTATTGTATGAGGGTTCCCGTTTTGAATCCCTGGGGTACTGGGCGCTTTCTTTGTTGGGTTTTCATGTTCTCCCTGTGTCTGCATAGGTTCTCTCCAGATTCTCCTCCCAGGCTTCCTCCCACCATCCAAAAGACAGTCCTTTTAGTTAATTGGACCCTCTAAATTGCCCCAAGGAGTGAATGCCAGTGAGGGATTGCCAGTGCACACAGATACAAACAACCACTGTTGGTATCTGTGTGGACCTGCGATGGACTAGCGACCTGTCCAGGGGGTTCTCTGCCTTTCGCCTGTTGTCAGCTCAAGTTTCCTCGCGACCGCGTTGGGAATAATCATAAATCATTGGTTAAGATGTGACTTGTTCCTGAGAGATTAAACATTTTGCAGAGCTATCTTTATAAAGTTAGTAGTGGGGCCATTAACTGAATGTTTGAAATGATTAATCTTTACTTAATAATTTAAGACAGCAGCCGGAACACTTGATACTAGTATACATATATATATATATATATGTATATTTATATATATGTATATAAGGTCTTTAATGCATGATCAGCACTTCAATATTGGATTAAGTCGATCGAATTTTTACCACAGACTTCTTTTTGTCCAAGAGGATTACATAAATCCAGTCCTGCTGCATAATCTTCCTCCCCTCTCTAAAGTTGTTGAAATGTTTCTGCTGAATCGTGTAATCAGATACACCGAGTGTTAGTCAGGACTCAGAGTATATCAGAAAAAAAACACTTGTAAAAGTTATAATTTCTCTGTTGTTTGTGCCACGGCCATACTGGACTGTGTTTGTGATTTTGTGAGTCTTCGGTTTGACTGAGTACACCTGGACAGAGTCTAGCTGGCTCCTGCTCCTTTTTACCATCAAGGATAATTCTGGACTCCTTTAGGAAAAGCAGGAGCTACCAGTCTTTGCCAGATTATCGTGCTTCATCAGTGCGATTCATTTCTGCCAGTTTCCTGAACCTTGGCTGCATGGCAGAATCCTTTGCCAAATCTCCTTTTAATCGGATCTCTGGAGACAATAACTTACCTGCCAACCTCACCCTCTCTCTGCAGCAAGCAGCCCTCCCCTCTGACCTGGAATCCCTCCTGGAAACCGTAACACAAGATCAAATTCAATTTACCACTCCCTTCAGTCATTTTGAGTCCTGAGCCATTCTGCAGTCCCTCGTCATCATACTATCGCTGGAATTTCAATAAAACCATAATAAACTATTAGTATATTTATAACTAGAACTGTAATTATCACTGTATCTTCGTGTGTCCGGTGTTTAAGTTCATTTTGTGTATTGACTTCACTGAGTTGTGATACTCTCGATATCTGTGCACTTTTTTTAGTCTTCTAATACAACACAGAAGAACCTGTGAGTTATTTTACATCAAGTCCTATCATTGCACTCAAATTTAAAACAGTGGACTACATTCTTTTTAAAAATTTTGACTAAATTAGGAACATTTTGTTGCCAGAGTGCTGCTGAGAAAGGATTGCATTTTTTTTATTTGCTTTAAAAAGCCCAATCCAGAACTAAGGAAATATTTCTGCAATTTTAGATCCTCTTCATTGGCAATGATCAAGCTTAATCTTCTCTTAACCCTTTAGTGGTCACTGCAGTGGACAGCTATTTAAAAGCCATTTTATTTTGTGACTTTGGGTTTTTATGTTTTAAGTGCGCATAGGTCACTTGAGTGGATAACATACATTTCTTAAAACTTCTTTTTAATCTGAAGAAATCAAGTAATCTTTAATCTCACTTTCTCCTTTCAAATGATATTTTATGCTTATGAACACTTGACAAAATTACTGTATCTGCTATTACAGTAAGGATGAAAATTGCAACTTTAAATATATGCATAATTCCTTTTATCAAATATGCAAATTTTTCATTAACAAAAAAAGGTTGAAAACTCAATACCTAATGCTACTCATTTTCTGTCAGAACTGAATTCTGTGATTGAGTCCCTTTGATTGATAATGAAAAGAGCAAAGTCTTTTTTCTAATTACCAAATATTTTCTTGAAAACCTCTGACAAAATTTGTCAATTTTTAGTCTTTTAAATTCTTTACGAAAATTGTATTTATTTATTGTTTCCTACATTACTATATTTTATATAAACTGGCTGACTTGGCTACGAATAATGAATTTATCAAGCCATTACAGTAGCTGAAGTACAACTATATATTTTCAGAAATGTAGACTTTACTGATGTTAGTAGATTAACATTTCTTCAAGGTGTAAGAGTTGTAGCGATGAATGTTTTTTGACCTATCACCACTTTAACATTGTCTCCAGGCAGAATCAAGCCAGGTCACAGGTCTTTAAAATAGTGGCACATAACTGTACAATGTTTTGTATAATATTTTCTAAAAAAAATATGTGATTGAATTGAGTGGGGGAAAAAAAAATCATCCTGTTGAAACAAAAGTTGCATTAAAATTGGATGGAATTAATTTGCTAAACATTTTTAAAATTTACTGGAATTAAAAAAATAGATTATTTTTCCTTAAATCTTGATTGTAGGATTGATGCACAAAGGTGTAATGAGGAAAATGATATAAGTGTTCAAATGCTAGCATATTAGATCTTTATTAAATACAATATGTGTTTTGGGTCACTGATGAAGATGCTTCAGACTGAATGAAGTTACATTGATCCCAGTTTCTATTTTTTGCTTTTATTTTCTCTGTCTTTCTACTCTTCTTTCTCTTTGACACATCAAAACCTTAAAATAATCTTTTGTGAAATCATGTTTTAGTCTACCGTTGAGTATTGTGGTCATTTTCTCAAGGCTTTGCTGACTGAGGAATGCTGTTTTCCTTCCCACTGTGTTACTGACAGGTCCTTATCAGTGCACTTATCAAGTGTCAAGGACTTCCAGAAAATCCCATTTTCATGTGATTGATAGAAGCCATTCAGCTCACGAAGAGACAGAAAGTTTAAAAGAAAGAGTATGTCAGAGAAAACACTGTTTGGGAAAAAAAAATCTAAACCTGAACTAAATTGAGTTGAGATTATAAGTCAAAATGTTGTGCCTTTCAAATCAAACAAATGTAACTCATACCAAGTATAAGTCCTTATCATCCTTAATCATTATTTTAAGAGGGCATTATATGTTAATTAGCAATCATACAGTTACACAGGTACTATGGAAGGTAATTTGAAATTTAAACATTTCTTTAATATGCAATTGTATGCATCAGAATGACAAATAGTGATACAGTTCTTAAAGATGCTGACCATTGGTCTTATTGCAAAGTTTATATAAAATGAGGCCATAATAAAAAGTCTTTAACAGTCTCTTTATCCAAAAGATTAATTGATCTGTTTTGGAAACACACCCCAAGCTACATTAGAAAGAATAAAATATAAAGCAAATCATGGCATACAGAAATACCCTAGTAACTCAAAACCTTTCACATTATTCCCATAAAAGGACCTCTGTTGGTGGGGCCCTGGGTCGTTGACTTCTTAAACTGAATGGTTGATGGGAGATATGGATGGCTCTGTGGGAGGAAACTATGAATGCTTAATACTTTGCCTGAGCTTTTAGAACGGAAGACAGAACTTTTAGATATGGAAGAAGAAGGAAATTCTGCTGTGACATGGGATTACAGGCAGTTGATATGTGAATTTTCAAGGATGAAGATCCGTGGTTCATTCTAGTGTAATCAATTGAGCCATAATCATCTAAACATTAATGTATTTCTGTTGACTTGATTACTTCAGTGTAATGTATCATCAAGCTAAAGATTTCTATAGTTTTGTTTTTTAATGAAAATGAAAATGAAATGGAAGTGTTTGCATTTGTTCCTCTACAACTTCACAATGTGGGATCAGAGGGTTGAGATATTTTGCTTTGGCTCAAATAAAAATCTAAACTAACCACAATTCAGACATACAATCTAATATTAATATTAATATACGAATCATTCGTTTTGTTATTGTTGTTGTTGTAAAACATTAACTCTTACCCAAAACCATAACCAAAACACTTTTTCACTACATGTATAATCACACGACAGTAAAACATATGATCTTTCGACAAAAACATATGATCTTTCAACTAAAACAAAACGAGAGTCAACACCAGCACTAAAAGATCACCTTACCCTTTCACTTTCCCAGGTTACAAGGATAATCAACACTTGATCTTTCAACTCCACTGACTGCCGTAACAAATGAAAAAAAACTTGTGTCATTAGTGCCTGAGGTCAGAGACACAACAACAGAGATGTGATATTACAGAGCATCACTGGATCTAGTGAGACAATTAGTTATAGACTAAACATAATCTATCTTGCCACCTTTCAGGTTCCACTTTGTCACACGTTCAAATGTTACAGCGTTCAAATTCTACCATAACATATTTACGCTGGAAAATATTTAACATTGCTTCAATATTAATTAACTTATGACACAATTATTCTGTAACGATAGTTTTGCTTGTGCTGTCATCAGATATAGAGTATTATCTTTTCTGCATTGATGCTTTTTGTCTGTTATTTATTGTGAATTTCATTCATTTAATATCATGTCCAATCAAACTAAACTAGCAAACTTATTCTATCTAATGAGAGCCAAAAACAATCACTGTGTTGACCCAATGTTATATATTCCTGGTTTACATATCTTTAGGCATTTAAGAATCAAGTTACAACAAGTCTTTCCTTTATAGAACCCTAAGGGCAGCATAATATATTTTTCATTGGATATTAAAACAGAAAGCATAAACCAAAAAACAGTTTTAACTGACACATCTTAAAGATTTATATAACTTATGTTTTTTGAGTCTTTCACATGCATCTTTCCAAAAGTTTGAGTATAAAAGAACAGCAGTTGTGTCAATGTCTACTAGTATCCAGAAATGTTATGTGTTATCTTTTACATAAATTCAATGAATACCAATCCAATGAATGTGTATTCTTTTTTTGGTTTTGCTAAATATATTCACGTTGACCGGAACATGTTACGTGTTAGGTTTTTAATTATCTGATGAAACGAAAACACTCGGAAATGAAATGAAGAATTTGGGAAACAATGAATCCATATCTCAGTACCCCATCGGACACATCCACACAGCAGGTGGAGTGTGTCTGCTGGAACGGCAGCCCCTGTCAGCACCCTGAGGCTCCAAGAATCCCTCTCCTCCTCCTCGAACATTTAGGGTGTTTCTGTCCTGTTTCAAGGCTTAGCAGGTCAAGTGTGCACTTCCTGGCATCTGTGGAAGAGAGGGTGGGAGGAATGATATCCAGGTCTCATCCGTTCCTCCAATTTGAGCGACTGGGAGATGCAGCTCTTTGCTCCACAGATCATCCTACTTGGCTTTGGCTTTAGGTCCCTTTCATAAATCGGCACGCAGATGCTACAGGTAGCCTGAAATGGTCAATAATTAGGGGTGAGATTTTAATTGGTTAGTTTTACTATCTTAATACCAGAAAGAATAAAGCATTAAAAATGACCACATTTAAATACAACTTTCTCAATTCCCTAATTAATGGCATATCGGTTACACTGACATATACACCCTCAATTCAATTAAATTTAATTTTATTTATATAGCGCCACATCACAACAACAGTTGTCTCACAGCGCTTTCCAAACAGATCAGGCCAGACCCTTATCTGAAGTTAATTACAGAAACCCAACAATTCCCATCGTGAGCAAGCACTATGCGACCCAGGCAAGGAAAAACTTCCTTTTAACAGGCAGAAACCTCGAGCAGAACCATGGCTCAGGGTGGGCCCTGATGTATGCTGTTAATTGCTAAAGTTAATTTGCACTCTTGTCAGCACATAAGAAAAGTTGGGTAAACTGTGATGGAAGTCTAGACTTATTGCATAAGATTCTATTCAAATTTAAACTCAGGTTATAAATTGTTGCATGCTGTTTGATAAACCAGTGCACAAAAATACACACAAAAGATGCACAACTCACTGCATGCAGTTGATCATGCTAAATGTTCAGGGGACTTTACAGTGTTCCCTCAATTTCTTCATACTTCTACCCGGCCACTGCATGACGACATTAAACCATTTGCGAACTGTAAACCACACATTGAGTTTGTTTGCGGAATAAACAAACTCACTTGATAAAAAGAGTTACATTTAAACCCAAATGCATAAAACACATTCCAATTAAATTTGAATTTGATCAAAATGAGGAAAATGCAAACCAATTTACAATCTACCACTAATTTACAATCAAATTGAATTAATTTCAGTATAACCCAGTTAAATAAAATCTAACTGAATACTTTTCCTTACTGGTTAGATTAATTTTCTAATTTAAATTAATTTGAATCCCAATTAATAGGTAGCAGAGGAGGAGACATCCAGCAGTCCTTTATTAATCAAGAAAGAGAATCAAGAATAGAAAAATACATTTTTAAAAATAATGCTAGGGAGGAATGCAAATGAGAACTGGCCTGTGCCTTTAGTATTTGGGAATTTTGAAGATGATAAATATTATACATCCTGTATGTACACAGATGGACCAAAAATCACTATGGCTTTGTTTTTCATTATCGTTATATTATTATAATATTATTATTATATATATTATTATATTATCATATTATATTATTATATTATTATTATTCTTTATAACCAGAGGTGGGTAGTAATACTCTACATCTACTCTGTTATATATTTGGACAAATTATACTTGTAAGGGTAGTTTTAACAGAGCATGCCTTTTGCTTTGAGCATACTAATGAGGTAGAATTGCCACTTTTATTCCTTTTCCTTAAGCATAATTTAATGATGTTCCAGAGTTCAAGAGTGAATATTTCAAATGCAAGTTTCACATAATTTCTTTTTGCTTTCCATCCATTTCTCCGTTCTTTTAATGGATAATTACAAATACATGGTAGAATGATACATAAACAGAAGAAACCAAATCTGTCATGCTAAACAACAGTTTTTTTTTTACAGTAAATAATTTTCTAAGGGGCCTAATTATTTTACGTCATCCTGCCTTGTTGCACTATGTAGACATATTTTTTTAAAGTATTTCCTAGAAGTCAAGCTTTAAGAGCAGAAAGTGATTTGCGATTCACATGACTGAATATCAACTGCATAAAGTCCATATTTAACCGTATGTACATTCTCCTTCAAAGTCTGGTCTTGAAAGTGACTAAAATTAAGTTACATCTAACAAAGTAAAACACATGTGCATATTTCTCTATTGACAAGACACATTTACTTACCCTTTATACCTATTTTAACCATCACAGCTATCCTAAACCATCATGGCTAATCCTGACGTTATCCTAAGTTTAATGCAATTACTATTTCCAACCTTAACCCAAAATCCAGTCTGAATATCTGGAAATGTCTTTACAGCTATTAAAATGGTAATTTGGTCCCTAACCATATTGAAGTTCTCTCAGGTTTTGGTAATGGTCTTAAAAAAACAGGCACACAAACACACAAGCCCTTCAAAAACAGACTGACTGGGGCCTTTGTAGCCCCAGGGGTGTGTGTTGCAGTCTTAATGACGTGCTCAGTTTGGGCTGTTGAGCCTCTCCTGCACTCTGAGATGAGAAAAGAGTGACAATAATGGATCCAGAGCCTCCTCCTCCCCTGCTCCTCCTCTTTCTCTCCATCTCTCTCATCTTTGTGGAATTCATGTGCCCTTTTCTTTCAGTATTCCCTCTACTCAATTTCACATTTATTACCACGCTCCCTCTTCTACTGTTTCTGTTATTCTCTTCTAAACACATTAGCAGATTTGTCTGAATCCGGTCAAGATGCAGTCTTTCACTTCATTAAGTACATTTTTTTCACTCCATTTTCTTGTGTGTTGAAACTTGTGATCTCTATGGCTTATTGTTAAACAGCTTTTTCATCCATTTTCCATGAGAAATATGTGACACCAGGCAGTTCGGTGTCAAAAGAAAATGACTGAATTGTGGTCAGGGAGGTATGTACGTATGATAGTGCTCAAGCGTAATGGAGTCAGAGACAATCAAGAGACCTGACTCTATGCATGTGTGTTTGTCTGTATGCTTAACAAGTTAGTTATATGACTAAGAATATTCTTACTATTCCTACTCTCTCATCTTCAAGGATCAAAGGTCACATTTTAATTGGTTTCATGGACTGTCCTGTGCTAAAACGGGGAGAATTCAGATCAGTCTAAATGAGAGGCCAAAAGGGAACTTAAAGGCACAATAAGCCGGTGAAGAGACATGTGATAGACACAACAAGACCCCCAAGCAGCTGGATAAAGTTACCAAACACACATAGGTGGACACTACTCTCTGTATCCAATAGAACAGATGCCCGTGCCGAGAAAGAAAAAGGGCTTCAAATAAATATCATGGAACTTTTCCAAATTTGAGGGGTAGAAAATCATTGACCACTAATATACATAGTTTTACTTTAATAATGTTTTGATTTGGTTGCAGTGACATTAAAGCAACCACTTAAGGGATCAAACAGCTAAAGTCTCAGCAGCCATAATGGCTGCACAAGATAACAAATTTGGTGAGAGCATTGAAAGAGAGTTTGCATAAAAGATGATATGGCAAGCTAGTTGGTGTCTCAAAAGTAAAAAAACAAAGCAGGACCTATTCCAGGTTTAGTTTGACTTTGGTGGAGAACCACTGACAGATTCAGACGTTCGACTTTACGTGTTGTTTCTTTTTTGACCACTGTGCCTTCCTTCTCTGAGATGGAGTATGAGTATTGGTTTCTCTCTGCTCTGGAAGGTTCTGTCATCAGACGATTGGCCCTTTGGTATGTGTCCTGGTCTCGTGTCCACACAGTAACAGATTGTTGCATTATTCTTATTGAGACATTCATATAGTAAATATAAATATCATTATGCTTACCCGACTTTCTTGTATCAAACAATTTCTATATCCTGTAGGAACCATGTTGGAAAAACTTACTACTCTCTCACCAGCACCAGTCTGTCTTTGTCACATTTTTAACTTTAATTCTAATGACACAGAAGAATTCACAATTGAGTACATTGGACAGAAGAACCTACAAAGAGCCGTTCTAAAAAACAGGGGGTTGCCAGAAGTAGAGTGTAGATCTTGAGAATGGTTTTGTGTAGTTCAACAGTGACAAAAAGTGGGTAAGCAATTTTTATTTCCAATAAGGGTTGAAGCCTCTTAGCAGTTACGATCTTAGCAGGCTATCCATATAAAATCCCCAGGGTACCATATGACTAAATAAGTGACTCCTTCACGAGAGCCCCACCAACATTGTACTGCCGTATAACACTAAGGTAAATTGTGGTTACCCCAGTAGGGTCTTTAGAGTTTAGGGATATAAATGTTTACTTCTGCACCTGTTGGCTCCATCAACCAACCATGGATATACGTGACATATTGGATGGAGGGATGGATGAATGGATAAATGAAGGGGTTAGGGTTATTTTGTGGAGCTCAACTTCTTTAATAATAGTAAGAATACTCATTGAAAATTTTTATATCTTTTCAAAATGTATCTAGATGTATATCCCACAAAGCAAAAAGCTTCAGGTCTGTCCCGTAAAATAATTTACATTATTATCCTAGGCTTTTGATGAAACTGTGCCTAACCCTGACCTTAACCCTGCTTTTGGGTTTTCACCATAGTTTAGGCCTTCACCAGAGTCTTTATCTAAGCCCTTAACTGGATCACTGCAAGAGCATGAATTATGTCATGTATATCAGTGAACCAGCATCAGTCGTTAGAACAGAGGTCTACAGCACCTTTGCATTCGGTTCTTCATTTTACTGTAATCGTTTCGCTTCTGTGGTTCACATTGCATGTATTCGGGACCATGTCATTTCATCACCGATCTAATTAGAGTCATCGGCCCAAATACAGTCATTTAATCAATATAATTCTGAATGAGAAAATGAACTGCTGACCCTTCAGTCTTATTCAACCCTACACCTCACTATCTATATTAGGGTGGCAGATGCAGGTTCAAATAAACTTGACACCTTGTACCTCACAGTGAAAATGTCTTTGTCAGAATCTCCTTTAGGATTGTTGTAAATGCTGGCTAAGATGATTTGCATAAGTCTTAATCCAGACTATAGAGCCAGATAGTCAACTCATGCAAATGTGAAATGATACTTTGGGGTCTGGTGCAATGGCTCAATGCAATCTATTGCACGGCAATTATATACACTAAGTGTACATTTTCAGCAACTGTGTTTAATTTGTGTTTGATGTATTTATACTGATTTTTGTTTTTGCTCCCTTGGTTTTATTTAAAACTCTTTACATGTTTTACCAAATGATATGGTATGTTTTGTCAAGCTCCTAATGCATTTGCATAGTTGGCTCTGGCCCCTAAACAAATTCAAGTCTTTTAAAGTATTTGATACCAAGAAATATGCTAATCATCAACCATACAGGTCAAAACTCAAATTCAGAGAGAACACACAATACCATTATCACCACAATAGGTATTTTCAAATTTTGTCAAACATCTATTTATGGATACATGAAGACTAAAAAGTGTGAGAACCCTAGCTTTCTGACTAATAAATAAGTTTCTGTGTGACAAGCCTGAGAGGCACGAAGTCAAGAGCTTCCGACCAGCAACAGGAAGCTGGAGAAACACACTCATCCAGGAGTTATTAGGGCTTGTAACCCTTGACCACAACCTTAAATGTAAGATAATTTATTCATTCTAAAAAGACATGGTAGCTCTGTACCTCCTCTGTAACATGAATCCCTGTGAAAGTCACTGTCCACTCTGATTTTTTTAAAGGAGTTTCCCATGTTTTTCAGAATATCAGTTTCATTCTAAAATGTTAATGGTTTTGGCAGACTCATTCAGCCAACTCACCAAGCTAAGCAACAGTCACCCAGCCACATCCTGAAACAAGGCAGAGATGTAAAATTTTCAGTTCCTAGATATAGTTTATATCTTGCAAGGGCAATCGAATGCTACCAATGTACAATCTAAACTAGATGTAGGCAGCCAATTAAATATGTTTTTCAATAAATATACAAAACTGGACAATACCTCAATCCAAGGTATTCACCAAACGGCTTGACATGTTGAGAGTTAGTGTGTTAGTGTTATATTCTAGTTTGAAAATCGTATAACAGCCTGATTGTGAGTAGAATTCAGAGACACAGGCCTCAGCAAAGCCAGACAGCCCTCAGTCAGTCCTAATTGTTGAAAACATGACTCAGATTTTAAAGACATTTTACATTCATACATACAAATCCTCAGAGGTAGAATGGAGCTGCAGAAAGGAGGGAGAAGGCTAAAAAAACTCCCACTCCAAAAGTAGTCACCCAGGTGACCATGGCAACCACATGCCCTAGGCCGAGCCTTGATAGTAGACAACCATGGACATAACAAAAAAACACACTCATTCAACAAAAAGACACACAGTCACAGTCCTCCAACCCCCCAAGGCACAGCACAGCTCACCACACACAGCCAGAGGGCACAGTCAGCCCCCGACTGAGAGCACAACAATCAGTTTCGCCTCCAAGTGTGTAGAAAAAAAAAGAGAAAGCGGGTAGAATTTCTCTTCCGAGCCTTTTTTGGAAGAGAAATTTCCACGAGACGACCATTGAACTCCATTATCCTTGAAGATTAAAATGATATAATGGGGCCATCGAATTTTAGAGAGCAATTGAGAGAGCAAGCCATGTAATGTTATAGTTAGCATTAAGTGGAGGCAGCACAGCGCCACTCTACAACATAAACACTGTCAGAATTCCTAAATAGTCCAGAACTCTTTAAGTCTTAGTGTTTCATCTGTCTCTTAGTACATGTTCATACAACATTTTTTCAATCTCTAGTCGCAAGATAGAAGCCTATCCGGCAACTGTCTGGCTGCAAAACACGTCCATTATCATGAGATCTACTAAAGTACAGGTTTTCGTGTCTATTTGTGGTGTGTTTGTATTTCTATATGGGAGGTTGTAGTTTTAACGAGCTTTAATGAACCAAACTTTTGTTTGACATGCTCGGTAAACATGGACACATCAATCTAGCCCCAATTACAAGTGGCCTCATGCCGACTGGGCCCCCAGTAGCCGTGACAACCCGGATGATTGATCACCAACAGCAACAACTCTCTAACCTGATCAGGCAAATTACCATGTGTGCTGCCAGGACCATATGAGTCCCACACCGCAAAATTAAATACACTAAGCTCATCAACCCATCTCAGTGACACTCCTACAGAGACATCAACAAAAACATCTCTTTTCTCGTGTCAACTCAACCTCAAACACTCCGGGGACTAATTCACATTTAAAAAAAACTCTGCGTTTCTCTGTCTCTCATGTAAGTCACGCTATGGTTCTATTAACTTTTCACACAAAATTAAAAAGGGAGAGAATCTTTCCCGGAGCCCTCTGGGGACCCAGAGTGCCGGGCGTCAGGAATGATGTGGGGACATGAAGACGTATTAATGTACTGAAGATTTAATGAACCTGCATCTAGACCAAAGGCGCAGGACAGCAAAGAGACAGAGTGAGAAGCGGCGAAACAGGGCTCGGAATGGTGTTTATTAGTTTACAACAGATTAATGGGGATAATCATTTAAGTGATGGAGATGGATTACCCTCTCAAATCTGGACTATGCTTGCCACCCACCCCGGCTATAGACTTCTACACGTGCAGCTGATGCACATAGTGAGAGGAATTATGTGCTTTTTGTGGGTTTGACTTCTGTTTTCACAGATCAAAACACAAATATAAAGTATGTGTATCATATCAGATCTGCTTAACCCTGTAGTCCGATATTTATGTTGTTTAGTTGTTTTTTTTGTCATCGTTATGGTGTGTAAAATTGAGTAACTCAATAAGGAAATGCATTTAGTTCAGTGGCACATAGCCATATTTGGATTTATTTTAGAAAGCCTGTATTTGTTAACTTAGTAAGAGCATATTTTCAGGACACACTCTAGTGGCCTGGAAATGTGTAATAAATTTTAAAGAAGATTTCACAACAGGCTGGCAGAGGCTAGAAATAGGCATCATGGCAGGGTGTATTATTTCCTCTGTCGCATTTACAATGCCAATGGAGATAATTATTAGAGCTTCTCAGTGGGTTGTAGGTGGTGAGAGATATCAGGATGACACACATATTTCCCCAATAAGAGATTTATGAATGATATTACATTGGTGTCAACAACAGTGCCATGTATAAAGAGAATACTTTAGAAATTTAAGACAAACCTAAGGTTTGCTGGTATGAAAAAACAAATCTAGTTAGTCTAGAAGCATCTTAAAAAGTAGGGCGAAATTAAGCGTTAGAAAGTTTTTAAAAGATTAAGACAAAATTCCAATAATTAGGAAAAAGTCAGTAAACAGTTTAGGTAGTATCATACATACACTTGAATGATGGAGAGCAGATGGTACAGTTTCAGAAAGATGTTGCTGAGGGACTGGAAAGAATAGATCAGGGGTCACCAACCTTTTTTAAACGGAGGGCTACTTCATGGGTACTGAGTCACACGAAGGGCTACCAGTTTGATACACTCTTCTGAAATAATACATTTGCTCAATATGCTTTTAGCTATACTTTATTAATAATCATTAATGATACTCATCTGTGACCACAGTGACAACAAAATGGGAAACATATCAATATCCACCACTTTATCTCTATTTATCCCAGCAACTGTTAAATTTTCAGATGATCACTTACTGTACATCACTACTTTTACATAGGGGATTTCAATTTCACTCATTTTCACTAGCCACTGACAAAACCTTAACAACTCATGAACTATCTTGCACCATGTTTCAAAAAGTTATCAATTATTTAATGTTAAAGAAAAATCAACTCACATATTAAAAAGAAATCTGAAATCTCATGACCAAATCTTTAACAGATTGGCATTGCCTGCTGTTCACCAGTGCATTGTAATCTGGTGTGTAACTTGACACTGCAACTGTGAGTGCATATTTCAGATGTGCTTTTTCTGCCCGTACTGCGCTTCCCGGTGGGTAGTTAGCATGCTAGCTTTTGTGGCACGAAGTGAAGTGTCTCTCCACATTGTGCCGCTTTGCCGTCGCCACAGTTGCCCCGCAAATCAGACACACGTAGGTTTCTTTTACTATCGTAAAAAAGAACTCCTCCCATTCGTTGTGAAAGTGATACGTTTTTTTTTTCGTTTTTCTGCCATGTTTTAGGGGTAAGAAACTGCACCCATCTCCGCTGCGCCCGCTAGCTTACTCTCCACTGACACTGGTTTTGTTTTGTCACGTGCACAATACTGACCTTTGAACTAGAGAAAACTTAAACTTAATATATAATCAACATATTTTTAAGATATTGTCATTTTAAATTAAATCTATATGAATGCAAGTGTGATTAAAAAAGAATAGCAACGGAAAAAAAATAAAATTTTAGCTCACTATTGAGTTGTGCTATTTCTAGAACAGGCCCGAGGGCGACTCGTTTGATCCGTGCGGGCGACCCGGTGCCCGCGGGCACTGTGTTGGTGATCCCTGGAATAGATATATCAGGGTTGCAAAAAAAGGTAAAGTTGTGGTGTCTGAACTGAGAATTGTCCTCTAAGTTGATGTCACCACTATTCCATTATTTGTTGCAGAGAAAATGGAAAGATTAGTTTGCTCTTACAATGGGACGTGGCTAGGGTTACGTAGATATTCAAGTACTGTGGCACTGTATGGGAAAGGCATATGTCAGCTTCCAGTGCCTAGATTGGTAGAGGAGGTTAAATGTACTAAGGGTATGACAAAGCTCCTGTTAGCTCTATGTAAAGAATTAATAGTTAGTAAGACAGGGTACACTATGGATGGTCTGCTAGTCCATCGCAGGGCCACACAGAGACACATAAGGACAAACATCCACTCACACTCACTCCTAAGGGCAATTTGGAATGTCCAATCAACCTAACATGCAGGTTTTTGGACTGTGGGAGGAAGCCATAGAACCCACGAGGAACACACAAACTCCACACAGAAAGGTCCTGGATCCCCCCGGGACTCCAACCCAGAACCTTCTTGCTGTGAGGCGATGGTGCTAACCACCACACCACCAAATCAAATCTTGATTTGCATATATATTTTTTGGCACACACACGCAAGCAATTTCTCATTGGACAGAAAACACGTTAGAAGACAAGCAATGCCATAAAACAAAACATACACAAACAGAATCCAGCAAGAGATTTAATTACGATGTTCTTTTCTTTCGTTTGTATACTGGAGGTGTCGGAATGCAAGGAATCTGTCAGGCAGATGACATATGAAGACTGAGTACAGGCACAACTGCATATTCAAAATTCACACAGGCTGAGAGACACCCACATGCATAAATGCATCTGAACCAATAAATCTCTCCCATGTTGGGCCACTGTTTTTATAGCATTTTCCCTTGTATTTCCTAATGTGTAATGTTGCCCTTATTTCCATTATTACATGGTACATAGTGAGGGGAATTGTTGTTTCTGATCCAACAGAGTAAATCCTATACATGCTGATATCAAATAGCAAGAACTTCATTGATAAACAAAAAATAAGAGTATAAAATAACAGGTCTTTAATTGTTTGGCATAAATTAAACCAGCTTTTAGTGTCATGATAACAAGACAGTCACAATGACAATCTCCAAGATTGCCAAAAGGACATGGGAAGAAAAATAAAAATATCTAATTTCTAAAACTAATTAAATGTGCCTACAATACGCAGGAATTTAGCGCTGTTAACATTAATTAATGAACCTGGAAACAATAAAAGACTGGCGACATGTCCAGGGTGTACCCCACATCCTGCTCGTTGTCAGCGGGAATAGGCTCAAGTCCCCCACTGCGATCCCTTTGGGAAAAAGGCGGTAAAGAAAATGGATGGATGGATGGACGGATGGACGGATGGATGGATGGATGGATGGATGGATGGATGGATGGATACAATAAAAAACTGGTGACCTTTCCGGGGTGTAACCCGCCTCTTGACTGTTGTCAGTAGGTACCAGCCCACCTGCAACCCTATTGGGAATAAGCGGTATATAAGATGGATGGATGACAGCATGGATACAATAAGAGTATGACAAAAGCTGTATTGTGCAAATAGATGAGAAAATCAAATATAAGTGCTTTAAGATAAGCATGGTCAAGCTAATTTTTTGTTAGAAAATAAAACATAAAACTGGGAAGTATTGGCGTTTTGCGAAAAAAAAGAGAGCACTGATTTCTCTGGAGCTAAAATATAAGAAAAGCTCAATGTACTTGATCTTATTATGTGGAGGATGCCCATAAAAATAAAACAACAATCAGGTTTTGGTCCCTTGAGATTTTTCAATTAAAAAAAATTCAACCGGACTGCCTGGAAAATGTCACAGACACACAACAACTTCTTGTTTGTGATCCTAATGCCTATAAATACGTCCGGACTAGAACTGAAAAAAATGTATGCATTCTTGGGGTTTCTAATTTTATGATGGTATTCAAACCTCATTGCTTTGTTAATAATTCATTTCCCAGGATGAGTAGCAGACAAGGAAGTCATCCACTTAGCATGTTGGTGTGTTCATAAGATGTATGCAGCAGAAAAATACAGCCCAGAGTGAGACTACAACTTGCTCCTCTGGTTAAATAAATGCCATGTGATGTTCTTTGGTCCACATTTTCTCTTTGTTTTGATTAATACTTCACTTGCTTTCCTTGTCATGATGGGTTGATGCTCTAGCCCACACGCAGAACACAACAGAGGAGGCAGAGGATCAGGTGAAGGGATTTATTGATACAGTGGCACAGGGGAAAAGTGGTCCCGGGAAAGGGGGGGCTCCAGGAGCGGTCGGCGAGCGAGCCGATTAGCTGGAACGGGCTTACTCGGCTCGAGTTCGGAGTTCGGCTGGGAAGCCGGCGGGAGGGAACAGAGTGGCTCGGGTCCAACGGGTGCGAAGCCGGAGCCGAAGAGCTCCGGAAAAGCTGGTACTTGGATCCTCGGGTGGCACGGGAGGCTCGGGCAGCCTGGGGGAAATCCAGATCCTCTGGGCAAAGGCACCTGGCGGCAGGGAGCAGGAGAGTGAGTTCACTCAGTGAGATTTACACAGGGAAACAACAGAGACTGGCTCAAGAGGGCTCGGAGTTACCATTACTGGCTAACACTCAGGCGTTGAAGCTCTGGCAGTCCGCTCCTTTAGTACTGCCAGGTGGGTCTTCTTAATTGGGACCAGGTGTGCTGGGAGGTGTCAGGTGAGATCGGGGATGTGCAGCTGGCCGCCTCTAGTGGCGGAATGGTGAGTGGAAAGTGCAATGCGGATCAGTGAACTGACTATGACATTCCTAATGTCAGTGAACCCCATATTGTAATCCAAGTTAGGGGAGAGCTGGACAAGCTCCAGCAGAGGAAAGCTACCGGACCAGACCACATCAGCCCCTTAATGTTGAAGCCATGTTATGGCTGTCTTTGTGGAATTCTCCACCAACCTTTGCCTATACCTTCAGAGAGTGCCAGTACTCTGGAAAACATCCTGCTTGACCCCAGTGTAAAAAATAACACTGTTCTGTACTGGAGTACAGGCAGGTATTACTGACCCCCAACATCCTTAAGTCCGTAAAACGTCAGGTCCTGGCACACCTCAGACAGTGTTTATCAGAAGATCCCCTGCAGATTGCAAATTGGCGTCAGGTTGGGGTTGCTGATGCAGCTTCTATCTGCAGCTTATTCCTCCCTAGCCAGACGCAAAACAAGTTTCACTTCCTAATAAGGTTCGGGTCCTCTAATGTCTGATGCAGTGTGGTCCGGCAACATGATGCTTTTCTATTAGTCTGTTGTTGCGAGCACCATCTTATTTGCTTTTAAGATAGGATAAAAAGGAATAAAGTCAAACACTGGAATAAAACGGGTATAAAGCTTAAACTACTTTGTTTTCAGTATTCCTTCTGACCTTTGTGTGAGGTCAGAGATGGAACACAAAAATAAAGTTGCAGCCTGAAAGTGTCTCACACAAACTACAACCTACATATTCACCATCAATTTTTGTTTAATTGAACATGAGTTTATATAAATTCACTACTTCACCTTTTTTTTTTACTACTGCATTGCATCACATATGAAAACATTAGGGTCTCAGTTCGTCTGGAGATGAAACTGTAAACTGACTATCAAGTAAAACAAAGTAAGTGAACTACCAAGAGGATGATCTACTTTGCCTGGTGTCTTGTTACCGAAAGCAGAACTTCAATGGATAGATTCCAGGATATCTTGCTGCCATAGTGGGAAGATTCTTGTGAAAAAGCACTTTGGTTTGAATACCAAGGAAAAAACAGAAACCCTTTTTCTGAAGCTGTTTATTTTTTTAATTTTATTGTTGGCTAAATTATTCTTACTAATTGAACCACAAATGTATCTTTCTGATTAATAATAGCCATTAATGGAACTCCATATCAATAAGATTTATTTAAAGTACTAGATATTGAAAATCCATTATATTAATTGAATCACCAAAAATTATACTTAATAGACATTATTTTCTGTCAGAAATAAAATAATTTACAACAGTGTGCGCAAGGTGAGATGTTTAATCTAATGTTTTTTGTATTCCCAAAAGTGGCATGTTTACAAAGTAATCTTTTCATATAGGTCACGTAACAAAGAAAAAATGTGTTGTTGAAATATTGTTGAAAATATACAAAAACTGTATCCTTCACATAATGGTGTAAGAACTGTTTACTCAGACTGAAACTTCAAATAAACCAGTATGGGACAATTTCATAAAATACGGTATTTTTGTGTAACCAATGCAATCACCAAAACAAACAACTATGTTGATGTAGAATCTGAGTTGTGGTTCTACCAGAACTCGAACCCAGAACCTTCTGGCTGTGAGGTGATGGTGCTGCCCCCTAAGTCATCCAGGTAGTGGTGATCCTAATAGAAACCTTTTGGATAAGAGGTGTGATTTCTGGAAGATCTCACGGTCTTAGGATGGCCATTATTATGATTTTTGTTTGCATGATGAAAGAGGTAAGTATGACATTTGATTTCAGTATCAAAGTAACAACTATCAAGGTACAGAAAATGCTGTGTCATAAAAATGTTTCATAAAGTGATGTAAATTTAGTCTGTAAAGTTTATTGTATA
>JABUIW010000211.1:295974-308039 GCA_013363375.1 Menidia beryllina
TGTGTGTGTGTGTGTGTGTGTGTGTGTGTGTGTGTGTGTGTGTGTGTGAGAGCGAATCACTCAGCCTGCACAAAGAGAGGCCCAACCAATGGCCTCTTTGGATCTGTCAGGCCCTCTACTGCAGATCTCTGGTTGACTTTAATGGAGCAGTAAAAGCATTTCATCCAGTGCAACATTTAAGCATAACAGAAGAATAAAACTGTGGGGCGTCGCCCAAACTGCTGTTTGAAGTCTTCCTTAAAAAAGAAAAAGATATATATAGTTTGACAGATTCATACACATCAACAATTCAACACAGAGAAAATAAGTTTAACTTTATTCAATAGGATACAGGGAATGAAAAACAAACAAAAGTAGCTATCACACTAGATAATTTGATTGTTTGAACTTTCAGCACTTTAACTTCTTGATGATGATTTAGTTACACATTTGGATGCTCTTTGGGGAGTAGACATCATCACTACTCAACTGGAGATTCTCGGTCTATCCCCTCTCGCATGCGTCTGGATAAAGGAATTTTTAATCAATTGACCACAGACTGTGAAACGTGGCCCCCACCTCTACTCCACACGCACGCTGAGCATCAGCTCCCCACACTGAGATGTCTTGTGCACCCTCCTATACTGCTTCTACACCTACGACTGTCGTTCAGCCAAAAAAAAACAACCTTGTGGTGAAATTTGCTCACGTGTCAGGCTGTGTATTTGTGTAAAACACGGTGTAGAGTTAATATATTTTCCTTTAAACAGTTGTTCATTTGCCAAATCTCGTTATACTACGTATAAGGATAATAAAGGCATTCTGGTTTTGCCAATGGTGCAATTCAAAGCAGGAAAAGCTCTCGCAGCTGCAGGATAGCAGCCTTTTAGGACTGGGTGTGGGAATAAGACGGGATGAGTGAATAGTGTGGCTTGTTGTTTAAAAGGCTATAAGTGGCTATAAGTGGACGCTAGAACAGAAAACCTCTGTACATTTCATTTACCCTTTAAAAGGTAAAACCACACTGGAAGAGGCTGGCTGAGATGTTCATGTAGATGTAAAAAGGGAACTAGAAGACCAGGAGCCTCCAAAAAAGCAGGACAACGAAGATAGATTCCACTCACTGTCAGTGATTGCCGTGGGGACAGTCTAAGAGCAAAAGCACTGGTCAGAGCCAGATAAAGGGAAGCTGATGTTGTTGTTAGGCATCAGGACAGACCATTATACAATGCAAGGGAACTCCTGGAGAGCAGTGAGAGCTGTTTAAACCCAAGAGGTCAGGTAGTGAACTCTTGGAATATCCTGGGCACTACCATCACCAGCAACCTCAAGTGGGAGGCACACTCGACCAAAGTCTTCAAGCGGGTGCATCAGTGGATGTTTTTTTCCTCAGACTACTCCATAAGATGAACGTCTCCCCAAGGTTAAAGCTAATATCAATATATTAACTCTATTAATCTATTAACATTTTTTTGCTGTTCAGTGAACAGTCTGCAATGACCCTCAAGTTGAAAGGAGGAAGACGAAGAAGCCAAAGAAAAGCTGAAAAAGACATAGAACTGAAGAGTTGAAGAAGAATGGCAAAAGGATTAGAAGAGGAGAAAACTTATATGGGATTTGAACCAGCAACTTCTCTAAGCCAAGTCAAACACTCTACCTTTGAGCTATACTCCTGTCAAAAAGGCTGCACTGGACTACATAAAAAGAATTTAAATGTGCTGAAATGCCAGTGACCAGCAGATGGAGCCATGCTTTTGACTCCATCCATTTCATTGACATAAAATAACAGTTGAAAAAGTTAAATAACTTAAAAAGTTGAAAAGATTTGAACACTAAAAGTCATAGCTGATTTAGACAGATTTAATAAATGGCTCCAT
The DNA here is from genome assembly GCA_013363375.1 of Menidia beryllina. NCBI lineage: Eukaryota > Metazoa > Chordata > Actinopteri > Atheriniformes > Atherinopsidae > Menidia > Menidia beryllina. The sequence continues at coordinate 297,831 of JABUIW010000211.1, forward strand.
TTTCAGTTTAGTCATTTTTTTAATCACACTTGAAGCTCAGGGAGGTTTTTGCTCTCCGGCTATTTCTAGATGTTGTTTTTGCCGTTTTATAGAAGGATACAACTTTTAAGATGTTTGAGGTCTCACTAAAGCCAAAAAAATAGCATCAAAGACACTTCTCTGCTTGAACTGTATCTTTTCACAAAAAGCTTGTTTTCTCCATTTTTTGGTCAAAAACTGGTGTTTTTGTTGAAACCAGCCTATGTTCTACTGCCGATTACTAAAGAACGGAATAAGGTAGAAACAAAATTTTTTTTCCTGATGATAGAAGAGAGTCTACTCTTTCTTTTGGTTTGTTCGGTGTTTACATAGTCAAAGCACAAACTATTCTGTGGCTCTTGAAAAATCAGTCAAAATGCTCAAAAACCTCTGGCAGTGAGCGACTCTCTGTTCTGAAAATGGCTGGCAGTCAATGAGTTAAAGTTGACTCAAAAGTTTTTTCTTCTAAGTAGAAAAATGATTCATGATGTTTGGACCCTGGTTGTAGTCACATATACAGCAAGTGGTCACATATACCTTCAGAGGTTGAACCCCCTCAGAAGCTTCGGGGTACAGTTTTCTGTCCAGGTTCAACCTCCTGCTGCACCAGCAACAGTTGAGCAGCAGATGGAGCCAAATGTCTGACAGATAGACTTTGCTCTGCTGGCTTTAGCTGCATTTCTGGTTTCAGGTGAGTTACCTGGACATCTGGATAAGGTGTCCTCTCAGCTATTAGAATGAAAGCATGGCACCTCCTGGCAGGAGAAGCTGTGATCCAGCTGCAGAACATCTAGAACGCTGCTGCTACTGTTCTGACCAGAACCAGGAAACAGAAACACATCAGTCCAGTTCTCAGGACTCTGCTCTGGACCTTTAATGTACCTTTCTGTTAAATCTCAAAGCTCTTAGAGTGCACCAGAAAAATGCCTTCAGACCTTTTCATTCAACTGAAGAATATAACTTGAAGGCTAAACCCTGCCCTTTTATTTCAGATGTAATACGTATTCATATTTCCTTTAATTGCATAGCATATTTTTTATTGAGTACTTTTTGCACTTGATTTTTTATTATGTCTTTATTGTTTGAAAAAGTACAAAATGTTTCCGTTCTTGCTTTTTATTAATTAAAACTAGCAAAAAACAAAAACTTTGTTGGAACTGTTGCATGAAACTGGGAACTGTTGCAAGTAGGGAAACCGGAGGGGATCACCCTGCCCCCTAAAGGCAGGGCAACCTCATGGCACGGCGTTGCCGCAGCAACCTCCTTAATTAGCCTCATTGATGAAATCCGCTGTGAGAGGCCTGCTAATGACAAGCTAACCAACAGTTTCTAATGGTAATTAGCCCTCTGGGAGGAGAAGGCAGCTTCTAATCAGTAATGAATCTCCTGGGGCCCACATGGACCCACATCTGGGTCTTCTGGAACAACAACAGGAAGAGTCCACTGATGCCACCAGGGTGGAAGTTTCAGGCTCAAAAGAAACTTCCTGAATTAAGTGTAACAGAAGACTGTTTGCTTGTCTAAAAGCCCTAATTCAGGAAGCAGGTGTTGCCATTTCTATCCCCATCTCCTGGTTTCTCTCTGGTCAGAAACTCCTAAACCAGCCCCACCAACCAAGAGCTGGTTCTCACAGAGCGGATGGTCCAGATTGAAGTGGACTCAGCTCACTACACACGAAAGAAGCAAAGAATGAGAAAAACTCAAATCCGACAGGCCGGCCAGATAGGAGCAGCCTGCTGGGACAGGATGGCCCCATGTCCCACACTCCCTGAACGCCTCACAGTAAACCCACACAGGGGGCTCATCAGCACTACGACCAGCAACACAAGCAGATTCCCAACACACAAACTAAGAGGCTCAGAGGCACAACCTGAGGCTCAGACGCACAAACTTCCCAAACAGACTCTAACACAACAGAAAAAAAACATCCTGTTAATGTATGAACAGAATCTAGAAGAAGGACTGCAAGCTATTGATTTTGATTCCATTAATGGAACCCTGAAAATGAACTGGTTGAAATCTATCCTGAACATTAAAAGTTTCTTGTTTCGTATCCCCAGTGAAATCTTCATGAAACTTGGAGGCATTGATTTTCTATAAATTTCTCATACATACATTACATTACATGATATTCAATAAACTTTAATTTCTTGGTAATTTCTGAAACCTTGGCACAATCAATGAAAGGCTGGTCATTGATCCTATTGAGTAAAATTCTTAGAAGCTAGGAAGCTAGAAGCTATATAGTGAGACCACCTGGTCACCTGCTTTTTCAGGATTTCTGGGTACATCAAACTGAAAGGGGTCCAGCCCAGAACAAACAGATGGGGGTGCATGTCCCCTCAGTCCTGGAAACTGCTGAAACTGCCTTATAGAGCAGGTGGATGTGCGTCGACCACATTTGCTTGGGAGGCCTCTTGATTGTCTCTTTTTGGGGATTTACCGAGCATGTCGGCTGGAGAGTATTTATTACAATCTTTCCTTCTCAATTAGGGCCAAAATACTTGATTTCCTGTACATGTGCAGCCATCAACGCAGCTGTCCCTGGTTGGATTCTTTGCCTGTCGTTCGCACATGCGCCCTGTCCTGGATGGAGAAGCAGACCCAGGTGGCTTCATCGTTTCGGCGTGGCCCCGGGCCAGGGCCCCTTCCTGTTCCACAGCCGTGCTGGGCTACGTACCTGCCATCGCCATCGCCAAGGGCTTCTGCGTGCACACCTATGGTGTAGCGGGTCAGACCATGATGGGGTCAATGGCTTACGACACGTGCCTTAGCCTTCATTAAGCTGAGAGAGAGAGAGAGAGAGAGAGAGAGAGACTTTGACTTTTAACGTCTTTTATTTATGACACAATAGGAATACACAATCTTAACAGAACTCAAATACAGTAACTACACACACACCCAGGACACACACACACACACCCAGAACACACACACACACACACCCAGACACACAAACAAACAAAAAATAGGTCAAAAACTGAGAACCAGGGAGCCATCTTCCTCTAGTGAACATAAAACACGTCTGATCCCCCACAGAGCCCTGAACGTCTCCAGATTGTTCGTCAGCGTGTAATATGCGTGCTCCACTCTCAGACGAGCCGCAACCAGACCCTTCAGGCACCGCACCACATCCGTCCAGCCCCGACCCAACATCTGATGCTTCCTTGTCTTCCAAAGCGCCAGTTTAGCTACGCCAAGTAAAAAATTGATTAAAACCAATGTCAGCTTTCTCCTGACAACATATTTGGGTCCAAAAACAAACAGGGGGACAGAGAAGGACTCTCCCAGGGCTTCCACCCATTCCTTTAAAACTCTAAAAAGGCCAACTAGCCGAGAACAACCCACCACTAAGTGCTCCAGTGTTTCACTTTGAGTGCAGAATGGACAGCCCTCCCCAGTGCTTGGATCCAGGTGAGCTCTGTGTCTGTTCGTGGCTATTGATCCATGTATCATCCTCCACTGGAGATCCGCCATCCTTTTCTCAACAGGGGGTTTGTACAGGATCCTCCACCTGCCCTTAGGGGTAATGTCTGATGCAAACACCTCGCCCCATTTTGACTCCTTCACTCCAGCCAGCGTGTGAAGGTTCAGCACCTTCACACAGCTGAGATACAGCTGCTTTTTTCCACAGGAGCTGAATGTGCCCAGCACCGGTGTATTCCATGTCAGAAGTGAACCATCCTCCTCCTGCCGCTCCCCAGCAGCCGGACAGACACTCAGAGACGGAAAAGCATACATGCTGCCATCCGTCCATTGGCTAGCATGACTCCCGGCAAAGTCTCTCAGGGGCCCAGACAGGGACTGCCAAACTTCCTCCACAATCCTACTCACCAGTCTTGAGGATCTGACATTTATGACATCACCAAGTGTGTCCATGGACTTATTCACCAGGTGGCCCAGTTTGGTCATGCCGGCCTCAACAAATTTAGTCCTCAGAGTGACGGAAGACAATGTGGCATTCCTAAGGAAGTCATTATTAAAAAGTGGCTCCTCATAGACCCACATCCCTGGCCCAGGGTCAGGAGTTCTTGAGACCTTCAGTGTCTGCCAGACGTTGATCACCGAGCTGTAGAAGGGTGGGAGTCCTGTCAGGTCTACTTCGGACTTTCTAAGAAGAAACAGCTGTTTATCCAGCCCAAGCCGGCCAGCGTTCCTGAGCAGCAGCCGAGCAGGAGCTAACCAGCAGCGACTGCATCCATATAACAGCCTCTGTGCAGTCTGCAGTCTGAAGGCCGCCGTTCGGGACAGAATGTCCACAAGTCCTTGCCCTCCCTCTGCCACAGGGAGATACAGGACCGCCGCCCTCAGCCAGTGTTGACCAGACCAGAAAAAGTTCACGAGAAGCCGCTGTACGTCCTTCAGGAAGCCTGTTGGTGGCACCAGCACGATGAGCTTGTGCCACAGAGATGATGCGACCAGGTTGTTTACAATCAGAGCTCTCCCCCTATAGGACAGGTGAGGTAGCAACCATTTCCATTTTGACAACTTGGCTTCCACCTTTTCCAGCACTCCCTCCCAGTTCTGCCTCTGAAAATCCTCTGTCCCTAAAAAAATCCCCAGGCTCTTCAGACCCCGTGTACCCCACCTAAGGTCCCCAGGTAAAACGGGAGCACTCCCCACGCACCACTCTCCCACTAAGCAGGCTGCACTCTTTCCCCAGTTTACCTTCGCAGAGGAAGCCTTCCCGTACAGGGCCAAACTTACCTCCAACTCCTGAACATCTCCCTGGTCACAAATGAAAACATTCACATCGTCAGCATATGCTGATACGACCACAGGAGGCATCTGAGCCAGCTCCGGCAGGGAGAGACCTCTCAGTCTGCTCCTCAGCCGACAAAGGAGAGGCTCAATGGCCATGCTGTACAGTTGGCCCGAGATGGGGCATCCCTGTCTGATCCCTCTCCTGACTGGCACTGGAGCACTCAACCCACCTCCCACCTTTACCACACAAGAAGCGTCTCGGTACAGTAGTCTCATCCATGACAGAAAACCCTCTCCAACACCAAAGGCCTGTAGCGTGGAAAAAAGAAAACCAGTTCATCAAGAGTTACATCCATACCCAGCGCCTCTCGATCTCCTGGACTCAGCTGAGGAAGTCCCTGATGAAGCTCCTCAGCAGCAGCCACATCACAGCCGTCCGCCCTGAACAAGTCAGTATAGAAGTCGACTGCATGCCTCCTCATCTCTGCCGGGTCTGCGGTGACCTTCCCATCAGGGAGGCGGAGACACACCATCTGTTTTCTTGACGCGACTCCAGGTTAAAAAAGAAGGTGGTAGGTGCATCAATGTCCTGCAGCCTGGTAAAGCGTGCTCGGACAAGAGCCCCTTTGGCTCTCTCCTGAAGGAAAGAGTTTAGTTCCTGTTTTTTGGACCTCAGTAAGTCATTTTGCAGCTCTCCCTGTAGGGCATTTTCCAAGTCTCTGATTTGGCCCTCTAGCCCCTGCACTGTTGTCCTTATGCCCGTTGTGACCCTTTTTGTGTAATCCTGGCAAAACACCCTGGTCTGGGCCTTCCCCACCTCCCACCACTGAGCCAGGGAGAGAGAGTCACCTTTCTGGGCCCTCCAATAGTCCCAGAAATATTTAAAATTTTCACAGAAAACAAGATCATTTAATAATTTAACATTAAAACGCCACAAAGTTCTTGGTCTTCCAGTGGGAGAGAGCACTAGCTCCATCACAACTAGGTGATGGTCTGTAAAGCCCACTGGGAGGATCTGGCAGCTAAAAACTCCTGCAGTAAAGGAAGCAGGCAGATAGAACCTGTCCAGCCTAGCTGCACTTACTCTTCTACCTGACATCTTGATCCAGGTGTATTGTCTATGCGAGGGGTGTTTCATCCTCCAGACATCAACCAAGTCCATCTGTTTCAAAACATTAGACAGGACAGAGGAGGAGGAAATATGTGGCTCCTCTCCAGTCCTATCCAATGTGAAATCTGTGCAGCAGTTCCAGTCCCCACCCAAAACAATAAACTCTCCTGTACCAATATCATTTAGTGTTTCTCTCAGTTTTTTAAAAGTTCTTTCTCGTTCAGAGCCTTGGGTTGGTGCATATACATTAATGAAAACGAAGCTGAAGCCCTCTACTTCAGCTCTCACCATAAGGACTCTGCCCTTCACTACCTCCGTGCTGGATGTCACAGTGACTTTCAGCTTAGCAGAAAACAAAATGGCGACTCCTGCACTTAGATTGGTCCCATGGCTAAGGACCTGCTGCCCTCCCCACCATAAGTCCCAATCTATTGAATTTGTTCCATCAGTATGTGTCTCCTGTAAAAAAACTACATCCAACCTTTTCTGTGCGATTATGTCTGATATGATAGTTCTCTTTTTTACATCTCTACCCCCATTTATATTTAACGAGGCCACTCTTAGACCCTTCATGAAGAAAGAAGAGAGACAGACCAGTAGGGAAAACCAACAGAGTTGAAACACCCGGTGTTGTACAATCATTTTGCTTTAATTCGAAAGTTTCATTTTCTTTGACATTTTATTCCTCGTTGTTTTGAGAGTCTTCTTCAGACCTGTAACATGCTTCTTCAGCCGATAGCGTTTTTTGCTGTCCAGCACATCGAGCCCAAATACTCTCTGCAGGGTGGTGGCTGACTGAATAAATTTGTCCATGTCCAGAAAATAATCTCTAACATTTACCTTCTTCCCAAACGTCTCGTCCAGGAATTCATTAATCTCCTCTAGGGAGTACAGGTCACCACTCTGAGAGTAGCTGTCTGCTACAGAGAAGCTGTCAGAGTCAGAGTCCCCATCCATGTCGCCATGGCCACGAGCAGACTTCACCGAGTCATCCGGCTCACTGTCAGGGCTGACCTGCAGCAGCTCCACATCCCGCCCAGCAGCACCCTCTGCAGCCTGCTCTGGCCTCCCCAGGTCATCCACCCTCTGCCCTGTCCTGACCACCTCCTCTTCCTCACCCACATTACCCTCAGTCCCAGCTACGGGGCTACTATCACCACCACCATCAGCCCCAACCACTAATTCACTAACAGCACCATCAGCCCCAACCACTGAGCCACTAACAGCACTCTCACCTCCATCAGCCCTGGCCACGGAGCCACTGTCACCGTCGGCCCCGATCACGGAGCCACTGTCACCACCGTCAGCCCCGATCACGGAGCCATCCGTCCCAGTGTCGTCACGTGGAGCAGCCTCGGGCAGTGTTCGCTGTTTGCTGCTCCCTTCCCCGCTGTCGACCGCAGCAGCAGCGGCCGCTGCCGGCCCCGCAGCGGGCCCCGCCGCCGGTTCCGGGGCGGGTTCCGCCGACGCCGACGCCTCCGCCCTCGTTTCCGGGGCGGGCTCCACCGAGGGCCCCGCAGCGCGCTGTCTGTGGGGACACGCCATCCGCTTGTGGCCCACATCTCCACATTCGAAACACTTCATGTTCCCGGAGCTGGCATACACCATGTAGTGTCCTAGTTCATGTTTCACCCGGAACGACACGTCCAGTGTCTGCGCTGGAGAGTCCAAAAACATGAACACCTGCCTACGCAGCGACTGAACGTGCCTCAGCTTAGCGTCCCTACAGCCCAGACTCACCACCCGGAACCCGCCCGCGAACTTCCCGAAACGCTTGAGCTCCGCTTTGTTAGGATTTGGTTATAAATACTCACTTTAGCATAGTATGCTATCACATGATCTATGTAGATTACTGATGGTTTTATTTCTTTTATAACTATATGAAGTCTCTGGCTGTAACCACAGATTCTCTTTGCTCTATCTTTTCTTTCTCTCTTTTCTTTCTCTGTTGCATTAGATCCACGTCTTTAAGTCAACACATACACACACCATTTGGTACCACATTCCAATGTCATCAACATGAATTAGGACCTGGCTTGTTAGTCTTAGAGGTAACTAACCAATAGGACTTGGTTGTGTCCAGTCCTCCTTTTGAGGGGTGTGCCCAGCCCAGGAGACAAAGACCCATCACACCCAGATCTCAGAGCTCTTTGCCGACTGAGACCCTGAGAGAGAGGTTTCCTCTGTGAAGAGCCCAGCGCTGAAATACTTTACCTGTGACCCAATAAATGTCAATTTTTACTCTTGATCGACTCTGGTTTATTCTCAGGTTTCCAACTAAAGAATCGGGCTAACAGCTTCCAGAGCCTCATTGGGAATAAACGGGGGGACGCCAGAGACGGTGATCCGGACCGAAGGGATCGCCAGAGGGGACACCGGAACGAACTCATTCTCCAGGATCAGTCCACTCTCAATGAGTTGACTGACTACCTCCAAGTTCTTCAAAAACACCACCACCGCTTTATTCATCCGTGAGGCACACACGATGTTTTCGTGCCTCACCTGTTCACCTACCGCCAGCAGCACCTGCTCCACCGTGGTGCTGGGCTGGGGCACCACCCGCACCCCATGCTTCAGAGACAGGGACGGCGCCTCCGAGGACGCCATCCCCGTCTAGAAACACGGCGTACCGGCCCCACAAGCACCCAAACACACAACAACTTAGAGAGACAAAAAACTAAAACAACGATCAAACAGTCATACAATAAACACTTAGAAGGGAAAACAAAGGAAGTTTGAAATTACTCGCAAACTTTCAGCCACGCTCACCACACTCTCCACCACCAAACTCCCAGCATGCACTCAGAGAGAGAGAGAGAGAGAGAGAGAGAGAAAGACTTTTGATTCTTTTATTTGTGCCACATTAGAAATACATAATCTTAATAAAACTCAAATAGTTACTACACACACACAAACACACACACAAATTGGTCAAACATTCAGAAACAGGGAGCTATTTTCCTCTAGTGAACATAAATCACATCTGATCCCCCACAGAACCCTGAAAGTCTTAAGATTGCTTGTCAGTGTGTAGTATGCGTGCTCCATTCTCAGACGAGCTGCAACCAGACCCTTCAGGCACTGCACCACATCCGTCCAGCCCTGACCCAAAATCTGATGCTTCCTCATCTTCCAAATTGTCAGTTTAGCTACCCCAAATGAAAAAAATGATTAAAACTGTAGTGTCTGAAGCTCACAGTAAAGCACAGACTGTTCTGTTCATAGAGCATAAACATTTGAGTAAACACATTCCTAAAGTAGAGTGTAGGGAGGATGCTCAAGCTATGGATGAACTATGAAGAGGGCCTGGCCGAGGACAAAAAAGAAGTTGTTCATGATAGGGACAAGGTATACCCTAGATGTACATCTGGAGGGAGACAGCCTGATGGTGGACCAAAAAAGGCAAAGGTTTATGATATCGATAGAACCATATTCGTGCTGCACGCCTGGATGAAAACAGCCTGACGTAAGGCAAAGAGTATATAAGGGCAGACACACCCAGAGTAAGACAATGTTTTCTCTGAGACCTCTCCAGACTTGATGCATCAATCTGTACCAAGTGCCCAGCACTGGTGTTTTCCATCTGAGAAGTAAGCCACCTTCCTCCTGCCGCTCCCCAGGGGCGGACAGACGCTCAGAGACGGAAAGACATACACGCCGTCATCTGTCCATTGGCCACCATGATTCCTGGCAAACCTTCTCAGTGGCTCAGACAGGGACTGCCAGACTTCCTACACAATCTTACCCACCAGTCTTGAGGACCTGATGTTTGTGACGTCACCAAGTGTGTCCAAGGATGTTTTTGATAGCTGGCCGAGTTTGGTAACCCTAACCCCAACAAATTTAGTTCTCAAAGTGGCGGAAGACGATGGGGTGTTTCTAAGAAAGTCATTATTAAACAGTGGCTCCTCATAGATCCACATCCCTGGCCTAGGGTCAGGAGTTCTTGTGCCCTTCAGTGTCTGCCAGGTATTAATCATAGAGCTGTAGAAGGGCGGGAGTCCTGTCAGGTCCACTTCAGATGTTTTGAGAAGAAACTTATCCAGCCCAAGCCGGCCAGCGTTCCTGAGTGTTACTCTTTTGTTTTTGTTTGTATTACATGTTCATCCGCTAGGGGCACTGTTGTGCTATGAATATATGTTTATGCTTTTGTACTCTTCTTCTGTGAGAGTCACCTGTTGGTGTGCGGTACGAGGCGGAATAAATGGGTGCAAAGAAACGAGTTCATTTTTACTGACTAACATTGGTAGCAGAGGATGGTTAGTAACTACAGAGTTCCGCCGACGTTTGAAGAACGAAAGCCTTACGAAAGCTGGAAGAATGAAGTCAACATTTGGACGAGAGTTACAGATTTGGAGAAAAAAAAACAAGCGCTT
>JABUIW010000211.1:335909-354513 GCA_013363375.1 Menidia beryllina
TAATAATAATAATAATAATAATAATAATAATAATAATAATAATAATATTTATTCATTTATGTATAAAGACCCAAAACAACCACAGAGAGATACAGTTTCCCCCTCTGTGAGAGGAGGAAACCTCCTTTGAGACTTTACAGCAACACTTGCTGCCTTCAAGGACACAGCTTTTCCCACAAAAAATAAATACATTTTGGACTGAAGTCCTGACCTGAACTCTGAATAAACTCTGAATGAACTGGAAAATGTGATTTAATTCGTTATAAATAAAATTGATTTTGACTCGCGACTTTCATGTTGAAAATTATGCAGATCGGCTAAGTTTCAGAAAAGCTGCTGGTCAATCCTTGTTCTCCCACTCAGCTACTTTAGAAATGTTTGATGTGTTTGTTGTTTTGGACTTGAACTTCTCAGCAAGGTGAGGCCCACTCAGGGGACTGCACTGCCCTCTGGAGGCTGGCGTGTTTTATCACCGGTCGCTACGGTGGCCACAGATACCTGTACTGAGCACCACTGTTTGCCAAACACAGCTGATCATTAATTAGCTCCTCAGTGAGCTCCAGCGCAACAGATACTTACCAACAGTTTCTGATGGTATTAGTGCCATGGGAGGAGAACGCAGGCCAATTAGCAGCTGTTTATCAGAAGTTAGGGGGAGCTGGTGACCAAAGCTCCTGGGCCCCTTGAGGGGCTTCACTGCCACAACACCAGGAAAGTTTTAGAGCAGGGGTGTCAAACTCCAGGGCCGCTGTTCTGCAGGTTTTAGAGGTAACCCTGTTTCAACACACCTAATTCGCATCAAAGAGCCATTAGCAGACCGGTGCAAAGCTCAACAATGTCCTGAGGAGATCCAATTCAATCAAAATCAGGTGTGCAGAAGCAGGAAAATGTCTAAAAGCCACCGGCCTTTGAGGACTGGAGTTTGACCACCCTGTTTTAGAGCAACAACTGACCTCCACAATAGGAAGAAAAGCCCCTAAACCAAATATTCAGCCTTTAAAAAAAAGAAAAAAATGAGGATGTCTCTCCTACCTCTGCATCTGAATATGGATAATTAAAAATGAAAACAACTGCTTTCAACATGTTTTTCAGACTCAAATTAAGCTTACATGAACAGGATTCTCTGCATTTCAGTGCTTTTTGTTTATCTCACAGCTTTAGCTTATTGTTATCGAAGAAGACCTGATGGAAATAGGAGATTTTTAACCCATTAAAGGGATTTTGTCATAACCAACAATGGAGGGAAAATCCTCTGCATACAGAGCTAAACAGATGACCAAAGATATGACATTTTAGGGTCAATATGAGAGAAAAAAGAGCATTAAGCTCCTTCACTTTGGGATTTAACACAGAAACAACTAACAATAAGAACTATAGAAATGATAGGTTTCTCAAAACTTTATCGTGTTTCCTGATTAGACTATTGAACTCTAGAATTCTATCCAGGGATCTAAAGTGGACAGTCAGCCTAAGACAAATAAAGCTGTGTCTACAGTGGAAAACATCCCTAAATGCATGACTGCTTTTAATTCAATCAGCTTGCTGGTCAGTGAGGCAACTGGGAGCTCTGAGACCTTCAGGGAACTCATTACAACCCGTTAACAGAGCTGTAAGTAAGTGACAAAACACGCTAGTCTGGGCTTTCCCTACCTCCCATCTGACATTTTGATCCAGTTGTACTGCCTATCTGAAGGGTGTTTCATCCTCCAGACATCAACCAAATCCATTTGTTTTGACATATTAGACAGAACAGAGGAGGAGGAAATATGTGTCTCCTCTCCAGTCCCATCTAATGTGAAATCAGTCCCAGTCACCACCCAATACAATACTCCTGTACCAATATCATTTAGTGTTTCTTTCAGTATTTTAAAAGTTTTTTCCCGTTCAGAGCCTTGGTTTGGTGCATACACATGAATATAAACAAAGCTGAAGCCCGCTACTTCAGCTCTCACCATCAGGACTCTGCCCTTCACCACCTCTGTGTTGGATGTCACAGTGACATTCAACTTAGCGGAAAACAAAATAGCGACTCCCACACTTAGATTGGTCTCATGGCTAAGGACCTGCTGCCCTCCCCACCATAAGCCCCAATCTATTGAATTTGTGCCATTGCTATGTTTCCTGTAAGAAAACTACATCCAACCTTTTCTGTGTGATTATGTCTGTTACGATAGCTATTTTTTCCATCTCTACCCCCATTTATGTTTAACGAGGCCACTCTTAGACCCTTCATGTAAAGAGAAGAGAGACAGACCAGCAGGAAAAACCAACAGAGATGAAACACCCGGTGTTGTATGATCATGGTACTTTAATTCGAAAGTTTAATTTTCTTTGACATTTTATTCTTCATCATTTTGAGAGTTTTCTTCGGACCAGTAACGTGCTTCTTCAGCCGATAACGTTTCTTGCTGTCTAGCAAATCGAGCCCAACTAATCTCCGCAGCATGGTGGCTGACTGAATACATTTATCTACGACAGGAAAATAATCCATAACATTCACTTTCTTCCCAAACGTGTCATCCAGGAATTCGTTAATCTCCTCCAGGGAGTACGGGTACTGAACGACTTTTCAGCTATGCAGACAGATGCTAATGTCCCATTCATTAGAATCAGGTATGCTGGAGCAGGGAAACTTGGAAAACATGCAGGGCAGGGTGCCTTGAAGACCAGGATTGGGAAACACTGACATATAGTTGTCACAATCTGGGTCTCTTTGTCTCACCACATGATGTCGCAAAAGTCCCTCTTCCTTTTTAGGTGTCTGTGTCTCCACCAACTGTTCCCTATGATTGCCATGTCATGTGATTGCCTTGTTTACCCATTATGTTAGAGTATTTAAACCCTGTGTTCTGTTTCCTTCCTTGTTGAGTCTTCGTCGGTCACTCAGTAAGTTCTTTAGTCACAAGTCGCTTTTTGTTCTTCTTTGGATCTTATCTCTGTTTGCCCTTGTGGAATTACTGACCCTTTGGATTTATTTCGCATTTGGATCTAACTGCCTGTGTTCTGGACTTTTGACCTTTTTGTGGAATCTTCTGAGCGTTGGATTGTTTTGGGAATAAAGTCTTTACCTTGCTTACACTTGCCTGCGCTTGAGTCACTACCTAGGCCTCCGTGGGTCAGGGTATTGCCTTCCGCCTTCCACTGGGGAGACCCGTGATAAATCCCAGACCCTGACAGAAGACTCAACCATGACTGACTCAGCAGGTAATACAACTTCTGACACAGAAAGGATTATGGCAGCCTTCAGCAGTTTTGGCGCAACCTTGGAAACCATGGCCAAGCCCTGACCCAGACCCAGGAGACCCTAGTCTGCCATGACAAGCTCCTGATGAGACTCATGCAGCTTGTGCCAAGTTCTACTCAGGACCAACCGTCTGCGACCTCCCTGCAACCGACATCTGCTTCTCTGCCCCTTGGACCATAACCTCAGTTCCACGGTGCAGAGCCACGACTCCCGGCTCCTCAGCACTACGACGGCCATCCAGGTGGGTGTCGAGGATTCCTAACCCAGTGCCAACTAACTTTTGAACTGCAGCCATCACTTTTCCATCTGACCGCTCTAAAATGGCCTATGTCATCAGCCTGTTAACTGGCAAGGCACTGGCCTGGGCAACAGCTATATGGCAAAATCAAGGCCCTGAATGTTTGGAGGCTAAACTATTTTAGCTCACAGTTCGAAACAGGTATCCACTCCCTTTAATCTCCACTGCTTTTGACCTCCTTCAGGGAGCGACTATTTTCTCAAAGCTGGATTTTCGAAATGCTTACCATCTTATTCGCATCAAAGAGGGTGATGAGTGGAAAACGGCCTTCAACACTCGGTCAGGCCATTATGAATACCTGTTCATGCCCTTTGGCCTCACCAAGCCCTTATTAACGTTGTTCTGCGGGATATGATTAATGTTTTTGTTTGTGTGTACTTAGATGACATACTGATCTTTTCTAAGTCAGTGCATGAACATTATCACCACGTACGCCAGTTTCTGCTCAGACTCCTCAAGAATCACCTTTTTGTGAAACCCGAGAAGTGTGAAATCCATGTTACTGAAGTGTCCTTCTTTGGCTTCATCATTCAGCAGGGGGAAATTCAGATGGACCCGAGGAAGACAAAAGCAGTTCGAGAGTGGCCTATCCCCAAGACAGTTAGGGAAGTGCAACAGTTCCTGGGGTTTGCCAAATTTTATCGTCGCTTTATTTGCGACTTTGGCTCAGTTGCTGCCCCTATCTCTGCCCTGACAAGTAAGAATGGGCAGCCATTCTCATGGTCCCATGAGGCGGATCGGGCCTTCCAATCCCATAAAGATCGTTTCGCGTCAGTAGAGGTGAACGCATCAAGTACCAGGATTGGTGCCATCCTGTCCCAGCGTGCCGCTGATGGGAAGGTACACCTGTGTGCCTTCTTCTCCCACCGTCTAACCCCCACAGAGGCCAGGTATGATGTTGGAGGCAGGGAGCTGCTGGCCGTCAAGATTGCTCTTACTGAGTGGCGACACTGGCTGGAGGGGTCCCTGCATCCTTTCTTGGTATGGAAGGACCACCAGAACCTCGCGTATCTTCAACAGGCTAAGCACCTTAACCCTCGTCAGGCTCGGTGGGCTCTGTTTTTTAGCCGCTTTGACTTTTCCTTGTCCTATCGACCTGGGTCAAAGAATAAGAAGCCTGACGCCCTGTCAAGGCAGTTTTCTCCCAGTGACTCTGAGGAAGATTTGAGGTTCGTCATCCCACCCACCCGGATTGTTGCCCCTGTCCATTGGGGTGTTGAGACCTCCGTCAAACAGGCCCTCAGGCGAGACCCTGGACCTGGTTCTGGGCCAGAGGGGCAGCTGTTTGTCCCCAGAACGGTCAGGTCGATGGTGCTCCAGTGGGGTCACTCTTCCTATCTGATAGCCCACCCCGGGGTGCCCGTAGAACCCTTGACATCTTGAGGAGACGCTTCTGGTGGCCAGAAATGAAGGAGGAGGTTAAGGACTTTGTTGTGGCTTGTGAGGTTTGTGTTCGGAGCAAGGACCCGCGACAACGCCCCCAGGGTTTACTACATCCATTGCCCATCCCTTCCCGGCCATGGTCTCACATTTCCATGGATTTCGTCCCTGGACTACCACTTTCAGAGGGTAACACTGTCATTCTTGTGGTTGTTGACAGGTTCTCTAAGGCCTGTCGGCTTACTCCTTTGCCTAAATTGCCGTCTGCCTTGGACACTGCTGAAATTGTATTTACCCATGTGTTTTGAGTCTTTGGTCTCCCTCAGGACATTGTCTCGGACAGAGGCCCCCAGTTCTCATCCCGCGTGTGGCGTGCCATTTGCCATTACATCGGCGCTACGGCCAGCCTGTCTTCTGGGTTCCACCCGCAGTCCAAGAGGGTGAACCAGGAGCTGGAAGCCGCCTTAAGGAGCCTGGTGTCAGAGAGTCCTGCATCTTGGAGCTCTCGGTTGCCATGGGCCGAGTATGCTCACAACACCTTCATCCCCTCTACAGGGTTTTCGCCATTCCAGTGCCAGCTCGGGTACCAGCCACCCTTGTTCCTGGACCAGGAAGGTGAGGTGGTGGTGCCCTCGGCTCTGCAGTTCGTCCGGCGGCGCACGAGGACCTGGAGGAAGGTGCGTCGGGCTCTGCTTCACACCTCCGCTCGGAACCAAGAGCAGGCCAATCATCATAGAAGGCCTGCTACCCGCAAACTTGCCCCGCGTTTCGTTGGCCCCTTCAAAATCACTCACAGGATAAATCCGGTTTCCTACAGACTTGAACTGCCTAGGTCCATGAAGGTCCACCCCACCTTCCATGTGTCCTGTTTACAACCGGTTTTCACCTCACCATTTGCCCCACCCCCCAAGCCCCCGCCTCCACCTCAAATGCTCCAGGGTCGGCGGGTCTTCTCTGTCCTTTCGGCTTCTGGACTCCCGCCGGGTCCGGGGTGCTGTCCAGTACCTGGTGGACTGGGAGGGTTACGGCCCTGAGGAGCGCTCCTGGGTCCCTGCCCGGGAAATTTTGGACAAGACCCTGGTCAGAGACTTTCGCCTCCGTCACCCTGACCGTCCAGGGAACGTCGGGAGACGTTACTAAAGGGGAATGTCTTACCACTTGATGTCGCCAAAGTCCCTCTTCCTTTTTGGGTGTCTGTCTCCACCACCTGTTCCCTATGATTGCCATGTCATGTGATTGCCTCGTTTACCTACTATGTTAGAGTATTTAAACCCTGTGTTCTGTTTCCTTCCTTGTTGAGTCTTCGTTGGTCATTCAGTAAATCTTGTGCGCTTCTCTTTGTTCTTTAGTCACAAGTCACTTTTTGTTCTTCTTTGGATCTTATCTCTGTTTTCCCTTGTGGAATTACTGACCCTTTGGATTTATGTTGCATTCGGATCTAACTGCCTGTGTTCTGGGCTTTTGATCTTGTTGTGGAGTCTTCTGGGCATTGGATTGTTTTGAGAATAAACTCTTTACCTTGCTTACACTTGCCTGCGCTTGAGTCACTACTTAGGCCTCCGTGGGTCAGGGGATTGCCTCCCGCCTTCCACCGGGGACACCCGGGATAAATCCCCGACCCTGACAATAGTGACAAAAAAACAAAACAATGATCAAACAATCATACAATAAACACTTAGAGGTGAAAAAAAAAGAAGTTTGAAATTGCTCAACCAACAAACCTCTGAACATCAGCTCAGCATCTGCAGAACCTGCCCCCTATCACGGAGTGAGGAAGCATCTTGACCCACATGCAGAGAGCCACTCAGGAGACCAGAGACCTTTGAACAGATTTATTACAAAGACTTCTGTGCTGCTGTAGAAAAAGCGAGTTGTGGAAGGCAGGAAACAGTAAAGATCTGGGCAGAAGTGGTTAGTCAGGGAAAACAAGAGCTGGTGCAGATGGAGGGCAGACCAGGAGGGCAGAGGAATGAGGGCAGGCTGAGTCCCAGGTTCGTGGAGGCTTGGAGAATAGGTAGCTGGCTTCTGGAGGGGTTGCGCTGAAGGCAATAAAGGAGGACACTGGAAAACGTGGAGAAGATTATTCCAATTAAAAAACACTCAGAAAGACAAAACGTATTGAAGCTCAAGGTACCACTTAGGTTGACACTCTGGTGAGGAATGAACCACAGCTAGCTCTTTAAAATGCTTCTGCTTGTGATGAGCATAAACCAGCATAGGCCTGCCCTCCTGGTCGTTGAGGCTTCAAAATAAAAGACAAGTGTACATACATGCGTCTAGGAAATCATGACACCCCCTTCATTTTATTCCTTCCGCTCAGCCAAATGCTCATCTTTGCCTGACCAAACAAAAAGTTCACCAAACAAATTTTCCTCCGAGTGTCTGGGACCAAAAATAAACAACTCATCGTTAAAACTGAGTCCTAATCCTCCCACTCACTGCTTTAAAAAGAGAACAGAGGAACTTTTCTGGACAACCTAGCCAGAGCTGTTCTAGCGTCTCCTCAGCCTGACAGAAAGCGCACAACTCCCTGAAATGTGATCAATACGTGCCACGTGTCTGTTTGTGGCCACGGCCCCGTGCACCACCTCCACTGGAGATCTGCACTACATTTCTCTATGGGAGCTTTGTACAGGGACGTCCAGCTGCCCCCGGGAGATGAACCTGGCGCCAACACATCCGATCACCTCGACTCTCTGACCCGGCCAGCATCGCTCTGTTAAAGACCTTCACAGACACTGCGTACAGGCTCCTCTTTGGTGCTTCAGAAAAGTTCCACAGTTCAGGTGTTTTAAAAGACAGTAGAAGCCCGTCTGCTTCCTCCTGCTCCTCCACTGCAGCACCAATTGATACCTCTGGAAACTCCTCCAGATGGTCCCTGCCACCAGTGCCCTCCTAAAGGAACCAGGATGTCTGTTCATAACCTCCTCCACCAGTCTGTCCATGAGGTGCAGAGACTTAGTTCCAGTGTCTTCACATAGTCTAGCAGTATTTTTCCACTTGTCAGACTCTTTGGGTCTGGATCAGGACTGGTTTTATTTGAATGGATCAGGCCATGCCTGGAGCTCCTCCACCAGCCTTTTAATAGATATTTTGACATTAGAAACCTAAACTCATTTGACTTTATGGCTGAAATGGTCCCTGACTGAAGGCTTATTGATCTAATTTTTTTACCATTGAGCTTTGAGGATGAGCTGCATATTCTGACACCTTCTGCTGTCTGATGTCATTGGTCCAAAATGGATGGAAGCATCTTTGAATGCTGGAATAAGGACTTAGATCACCAGTTGACCTTGACTGGTTTAAATGAGCATAGTTTTCTATGCTGACCAAACAAAAGTAGAATGTGAGCAGCGTTTGATCTGAAGAGCGGTTTGGATATCAGCATTTCTGAAGCCAAACATTTGGCTTTGCTGCCTAATCGTCAGGTGAAATCTCTATGGTTACAGGCCGACGTTGTGATGTGTGCTCTCAGATGACTTCTTTATAATAACAGGACGGGGCCTCCTGCCACACACTGAATAAACAGGAGCAACAACAGGTGGGTTGATTTTCAGTGTCTAACATCATTTTAAATAACTGGATCTCTAGTTTTCCTTCATTTGAAGCTCAGACTTTAAAGTTAAAGCTCTCTGAACAGATGATCAGCTGTTGCTCTTTTGTATTATTTTTAAAAAGTCCTTTCATTTGGTGCTTTGGTTTCAGGCTGATGGAGAACTACACCTTCACCCTGCACATTTCACACCACATTTAATTTTTATTTCTGTGTAAGGCCTTTAATTGGATTAAGATATTTTAATCAGCTGTGTGATACAAAGAGACTGTCATGTCTACTTACAGACTGTCTCCATATTAAGATGCTGGGATTTAAAAAAAAAGTCAGCAAACGTTCTCACAGATCCAATAAAATACAATAAAATCCCTTGTTTTGTTTTTTGATTTTCAGGCTGATGGAGAACTACACTTTCAACAGCCTCACCCTGCAACTGGAGGGGCTGAAGGTCACGCAGGCGTCCATGTACCCTCTATTCTTTTTCTTCCTAGTTTCCTATCTGTTCATCATGGTAGCCAATGTGGGCATTGTGGTGCTGGTCTGTGTGGAAAAGAGCCTCCACCAGCCCATGTACCTGCTGTTCTGCAACCTGCCCTTCAACGACGTCCTGGGGAACTCAGTCCTGCTGCCTCGCCTGCTGTCGGACATCCTCACCCCCCCCTCCAAGCTGCTCATCAGCTACTCTGAGTGTGTGCTGCAGGCCTTTACCACACACATGTTCGGCACCACCTCCCATACGGTGCTGATGATCATGGCCTTCGACAGGTATGTGGCCATCTGCCAGCCGCTGCGCTATGCAGCCATAATGACCAACAGGATGATCATCAAACTGACGGCCTTTGCCTGGGGGGTGGCCTTTGTCCTGGTGGGGGTCCTGCTGGGTCTGACCATCCGACTGAGCCGCTGCAGGACTCTGATCACCAACCCCTACTGTGACAACGCCTCCCTGTTCAAGCTGTCCTGTGAAAACGTGCTGGTTAATAACATTTATGGGCTGGCCTTCTCTGTCGTCCTGCTCACAGCCTCTATCGGCTCCATGGTCATCACCTACTCTAAGATAACCCAGGTCTGCTTGAGCAGCAGGAACCAGGCCCTGAACAGCAAGGCTCTGCAAACCTGCAGCACCCACCTGCTGATATACATGGTTGTGTTTTTCTGCGGCATGCTGGTCATCGCTCTCCACCGCTACCCTCAGTACTCGGACCAGCGGAAAATGTCGGCCATCCTGTTCCACATCATCCCAGGAAGCCTGAATCCCGTCATCTATGGGGTGCAGTCCAAAGAGGTCCAGAAATTTATGTACCGGCTATTCAGGTCCAGAAAGGTGCTCACCTCTTCATGACGTGGAAACAACAAAGCAAGTCATAAAGAAGTCCCATGCAGAAGGAACTCATCCTGTCTGATAGATGCCAGTTAATTTAAATAGTCTTAATAATAAAATAGGGTGTAAATAATAAAGCTTTGACCTTAGGCCTTGTGGGTGTGTTCTATTATAAAATAGATCTGAAATTAACTAAAAGGGTATATTCATTGTTCCAAGGCGTGCTATTACATATAATCAATATCCATTAACACTGTTAATTCATTAGCTTCGTTTGTGATACTTCAGCAAAAATGAAAAAAACTCTTGAAATTCCTTCATATTTGTCCAGAAATATCTGGTTTTGGCTGGAAATGATTATATCCAGACAGCCTGATTAAGGGTGAGGTTTGGACTAGCTGACGTCAGCCCATTAGCATGTTTCTGCTGCTTCCACCTGGTTTGGTCTTTGTATGACTTCACAGACTGGGTGAATGCAACACTGAATGAATAAAACTAACAGGGTCAGGCTTCTGACAGCATTATCTATAATAATAATAATAATTATTATTGTTATTATTATTAGTTTATTTATTTAGGGACCACCACAAAGAGAGGCACAGCAACAAAGTACAACAACCACTACAAAGAGAGACACAAAACAACTGTAGAGAGATACAGTTTCCTCCTCAGTGATGCAACTTTAATACAGAACCTTCTTTAAGACTATCAGTTTGAACTCTGTATAAACTCTGAATAAACTGGAAAATGTGATTTGACTCCTTATGAATAAAACTGATTTTGACTCGCGATCCGCTCAGTTTCAGAAAAGCTGCTGGGCAATCCCTCTTTTCCCACTCAGCTACTTTAGAAATGTTTGATGTGTTTGTTGTTTTGGACTTGAACTTCTCAGCAAGGTGAGGTCCACTCAGGGGACTGAACTGCCCTCTGGAGGCTGGCGTGTTTTATCACCGGTCGCTACGGTGGCCACAGATACCTGTACTGAGCACTACTGTTTGCCAAACACAGCTCATCATTAATTAGCTCCTCAGTGAGCTCCAGCGCAACAGATACAGTACTTACCAACAGTTTCTGATGGTATCAGTGCCATGGGAGGAGGACGCAGGCCAATTAGCAGCTGTTTATCAGAGGTTAGGGGGAGCTGGTGACCAAAGCTCCTGGGCCCCTTGAGGGGCTTCACTGCCACAACACCAGGAAAGTTTTAGAGCAGGGGTGTCAAACTCCAGGGCCGCTGTTCTGCAGGTTTTAGAGGGATCCCTGTTTCAACACACCTAATTCGCATCAAAGAGCCATTAGCAGACCGGTGCAAAGCTCAACAATGTCCCGAGGAGATCCAATTTATTCAGAATCAGGTGTGCAGAAGCAGGAAAATGTCTAAAAGCCACCGGCCTTTGAGGACTGGAGTTTGACCACCCTGTTTTAGAGCAACAACTGACCACCACAATAGGAAGAAAAAGGCCCCTAAACCAAATATTCAGCCTTTAAAAAAAAGAAAAAAATTAGGATGTCTCTCCTACCTCTGCATCTGAATATGGATAATTAAAAATGAAAACAACATGTTTTTCAGGCTCAAATGAAGCTTAAATGAACGGGATTCTCTGCATTTCAGTGCTTTTTGTTTGTCTCACAGCTTTAGCTTCTTGTTGTCGAGGGAGACCTGATAAAAATAGGAGATTTTTAACCATTTAAAGGGATTTTGTCATAACAAACAATGGAGGGAAAATCCTCTGCATACAGAGCTAAACAGATGACCAAAGGGTCAATATGAGAAAAAAAAGAGCATTTAGCTCCTTCACTTTGGGATTTAACATGGAAAGAACAAACAATAATAAATATAGAAATAGTAGGTTTCTGAAAACTTTATCGTGTTTCCTGATTAAACTATTGAACTCTAGATTTCTTTCCAGGGATCTAAAGCGGACAGTCAGCCTAAGACAAATAAAGCTGTGTCTACAGTGGAAAACATCCCTAAATTCATGACTGCTTTTAATTCAATCAGCTTGCTGGTCAGTGAGGCAACTGGGAGCTCTGAGACCTTCAGGGAAGTCATTACAACCCGTTAACAGAGCTGTTTCTCACGCCAGGGGTACATTTTTAGTCCTCAATAAGTCTTGGGTGTTCAGTGGGATTAGCCAGTGAGCCAAATTGCAAGGAATGAATGTGAGTGTGAGTGGTTGTTTGTCCTTGTATGTCCTGTGTGTGGCCCTGTGATGGGCTGGCGGACTGTTCAGGGTGTACCCTGCCTCTCGCCCGTTGACCACTGGGATAGGCTTCAGTTCCCCCCCGCGACCCCATCAGCGAATAAGCGGAATTGATAATGGATGGATGGATGGATGGATGGATAGCCAGTGAGCCCTGCTAAGGCAACCTGTTGGGGTTGTCCTGTCGTTTACTGAGTCCACCTGCTACCTGCTGAGGTGTATTAAGAACAGGTTCATTAAGACTGTTAATTCAAAACGGGTTCATTCAGAGCTGATTCATTCAGACTGTTCATTCAAAACAGGTAAATTTAGACTGTCAGAAGTGGTTCTTTCAGAACTGGTTAATTAATAAATTGTTCATTCAGACTGTTAATTCAGAACTGGTCAATTAAGAACTGGTTCATTCAGCCTGTTCATTCAGACTGTTAATTCAGAATTGGTTCATTCACACTGTTAATTCAGAACTGGTTAATTAAGAATGGGTTCATCCAAACAAACCAGAACTGGTTCGTTCAGAACTGATTCATTCAGCCTGTTCAGAACTGGTTCATTCAGAACTGCTTCATCCAGACTGTTCATTCAGAACTGCTTTATTCCGACTGTTTGCTCAGAACTGGTTCATTCAGACTGTTTGTTCAGAACTGGACCATTCAGACTATTCGATCAACACTGGTTAGTAACTGTTTGCTCAGAATTGGTGAATTAAGGACTTCATTCAGAGTCTTTGTTCAGAACTGGTTCATTTGGAACTGGTTCATTCGGACAATTCAATCTGAACTGGTTCATCAAGAATGTCTGTTAAGAACTGGCTCATTCAGAACTGGCTCATTTGGAACTGTTTCATTCAGACTGTTAATTTCGAAATGGTTCATTCGGAACTGGTTCATTCACACTATTTGTCTAGAAAGCGGATCATTCCGACTGTTCATTCATAACTAGTTCATTCAGACTGTTCAGAACGGGTTAATTCAAACTGTTAATTAAGAACTGCAGTTTTTCTTCATATAGGCTGAGTGGGTTTATCTTTATGTTTAAAATGTTTGTTTATATTTTCAATTATCATTTATTTTTTAAAATTTGGCTTTGATGCTCCAAATAGCACACCTGCACTCAGATTAGAGCCGTAGTTGAGTAAACAACAACCACCCCCCCCCCCCCCCCCACAAGCCCCAATCTGTGTCATCTGTTTGAATTGCGTGTGTTTCCTGTAAAAATAACACATACATCTATTTTGGAGTTGCTACCTCAGATATTAAAGCTCTTTTATGTCTGTCCATTAATGAGATCCTATTTTCAGGCTCTGCATAGAGATATTGGAAAGAAGAAACATATAGGCTGAGACCAGCAGATAGCAGTAAAAGAAGAGGCCACCATGTGATGATGCATGTTTGTCAATTTATTTCCTCTTAAAGAGTAGAGATCAATCTTTCGGTTTACAACATCACTACTGTAGATCCTCTACATATGAATTTAACTCATTCTGGGACCTACTTTGTATCTTAAAATATTTGTATGTTGGTTTAAATATTCCCATAAGAATACACGGTAATTCGTATAATTCGTTCCACAGCCCAAAAACCGACGATAACTCCTTAATAAATACCTCAGGTAATTACACATAGCAATAAAAAAAAAGAAAAAAAAGCACCCGGGAGACGACCAGGAGGCCTCCTAATCAGATGCCCTCTTTACGTGGAGAAGCAACGGCTCTAATCCGAGCCCCTCCCGGAGCCAAGCTTCTCATCCTATCTCTAAGGGAGAGCCCAGCCACCCTGTGGAGGAAACTCATTTCGCCCGCTTGTATCCGGGATCTCGTTTTTTCTGTCACTTCCCAAAGTTCATGACCATAGATGAGGGTGGGAACGTAGATCGACTGATAAATCAAGACCTTCGCCTATATGCTCAGCTCTCTCTTCATCACCACAGACCGGTACAGCGCCCGTACTATTGCAGACGCCGCATCGATCCGCCTATCGATTTCAAACCCCCATTCGCGAACAAGACCCCGAGGTACTTGAACTCCTCCACTTGGGGAAGGACGTCCCCCCTGACCCGGAGAAGGAACTCTACCCTTTTCCGGTGAGAGACCATGGTCTCGGACTTGGAGGCACTGATCCTCGTCCCTGTCACGTCTGGGGGAATTTTTGGTGTTTTGTCCTGTCTCCATGGTTCTTTTGTCATTTCCCGTTTTATTTTGAAAGATACAACCCCTTGTTTCAGGCCACTTACACTCCCCTGTGTGTCACATGTACGCTTGTCTTCCTGATCACCTATTGTGTGCACCTCAGGTTCTCTTCCCTCATGTGTTAAATAGTCTGCGTTTCCCCTTGTTTTGTGCCAGTGTGTTTCATCTAATGATCTAACTGTGCAGCCTTCTTGTCTTCGAACCATAGTCCTTGCCTTGACCCCTATTTGCCTCTCACGAGTGATTTTGCGTTTTGTCTCCTAGTGATTTTGTCATCCTAGTGAGTATTATTTTGTTACTTTGTGCCTCGTGCTTTTTGTCCTCGTTCTCGAGTGATTTTTTTTTATTTAATACTTTTTTTATAGTCTTGTAAATCTTGTTTTGGTACTTTGTTTCCACTCTCTGAGAGTGCGCTTTTGGTGTGTTTTTGGTGTGGTGTGCTCTCTGCGCCTGAGTCCTGCCTCGAGTTCCCATACCTGACAGTCCCAGCAGCTTTGCACTCGGTTTGCAAACCGCTCCAGTGAGAGCTGTAGGTCACGACCTGATGAAGCCAACAGGACCACATCATCTGCAAAGGCCCCCAAGACGGACACCCTCGACACCTCGGCTGCGCCTAGAAATCCTATCCATAAAAGTTCTGAACAGGGCAACCATGGCGGAGTCCAACTCTCACCAGAAACGGATCCGACTTACTACCGGCAATGCGAACCGAGATTCCACTATCCGACGGACCCTCCTCTCCAGAACCGCTGAATACATCTTCCCAGGGAGGCTTAAGAGCATGTAGTAGTTGGAACACACCCTTCGGTCCCCCTTTCTAAATAGGGGGACCACCACCCAAGTCTGCCAATCCAGCGGAAGTGCCCCTGATGTCCATGCGATGTTACAGGGTAGCGTTCGCCAACGCAGCCCCACAACATCCAGAGCCTTGAGGAACCCCGGAGCCTTGCCACCGCAAGGCTTTTTGACTACCTTGGTGACTTCAGCCCCGGAGATTGGAGAGCCCAATTCCCGATCCTCAGGCTCTGCCCCTCCAATGGAAGACGTGCCAGTGGGATTGAATAGGTCTTCGAAGTACTCCGCCCACCGATCCACAACGTCATGAGTTGAGGGTAACAGCACACCATGCCCACCCCTCCAAAGACACCGAATAGTAGACCAGAATCGCCTCGAAGCAGTATGGAAGTCTTTTTCCATGGCCTCCTCAAACTCCTCCCACGCCCCAGTTTTTGCCTCAGAAATCACCCGAGCCGCATGCCGCAAGCCTCTGGAGTCCCACAGGCCAAAAAGGCCAGATAGGACTCCTTCTTCAGCCTGACGGCATCCCTCACTGCTGGTGTCCACCAGCGGTTTGAGACACCACGACAGGCACCGACAGCCCTGTGACCAAAGCTCCGGGAGGCCGCGTCAACAATGGAGGCGTGGAACATGGCCCACTATGACTCAATGTCTCTCACCTACCCCGGAACGTGCTCGAAGCTCTCCCGAAGGTGGGAGTTAAAGCTCCGCCTAACAGGCGACTCCGCCAGGCGCTCCTGCAGACCCTCACAATACGTTTGGGCTTCCCTGGTCTCAACGGCATCCTCCCCCGCCATCGGAGCCAACTCACCACCAGGTAGTGGTCAGTGGAAAGCGCCGTCCCTCTCTTCACCCAAGTGTCCAAAACATGCGGCCGCAGGTCAGCCGAAATGACAACAAAGTCGATCATTGAACTGCAGTCTAGGGTGTCCTGGTGCCAGGAGCACATATGAACACTCTTATGCATGAACATGGTGTTCGTTATGGACAATCCGTGCTGAGCACAGAAGTCCAACAACAAAACACCACTTGGGTTCAAGCTGGGGGGGGGCATTCCTCCCAACCATGCCCCTCCAGGTCTCACTTTCATTGCCCACGTGAGCGTTGAAGTCCCCCAGCAGAACAAGGGAGTCCCCACGGGGGGCACCCTCCAGCACCCCCTCCAAGGACTCCAAAAAGGGTGGGTACTCTGCACTGCTGTTAAGCACATAAGCACCAACTACAGTCAGCACCCGTCCCCCCACTCGAAGGCGAAGGGAGGCTACCTACTCGTTCACCGGGGTTAACCCCAACGTACAGGCACCTAGATGGGGGGGCAACAATTATGCCCACTCCTGCTGGGTGCCTCTCACCAGGGGGCAACTCCAGAGTAGTAGAGCATCCAACCCCTCTCAAGAAGGCTGGTTCCAGAGCGAGAGCTTTGTGTCAAGGAGAGACCGACTATGTCCAGCCGGAATCTCTCCGCCTCGCACACCAACTTAGGCTCCTTCCCCACCAGAGAGGTGACATTCCACATCCCTAGAGCAAGCTTCTGCAGCCGGGGATCAGTTCACCAATGTCCCAAACTCTGGCTGCCACACGCTCCACACTGCACCTGACCCCTTTGGCCCCTCCTATGGGTGGTGAGCCCAATGGAGGGAGTGGGAAACAGGTAGTCCATTTGTATTTAATGTGCTGGGATTCATTAAGGACAAGGTTTTGTCCAGTCCAAAGTTTCCAAGAGTGTGTAGAATTTCACTGGCCACGCCTCTCCAAGTTAGGTTCTCAAGTCCATTAAGAAAGCGCTGAATAAACTCTAATCGAAAGGCTACCCCTCCACTGGACAGGTGGATGACTCCTTGTCCACCCTCATCTTTAGGGAGATACAGAACACTCTGAGGAATCCAATGTAAGCGGTCCCAGAAGAGGTTCACCAAAAGGCTTTTAATTTGGGACAATAGATTTGAAGGTGGGTCTAGAACCATTAGCTTGTGCCACAAAAATGAAGGTACCAAATTATTTCTGATTAGACTCCGTCCCCTGTAAGAAAACCAAGGCGCCAACCATTTCTATTTGTTTAGACAGCCTTTTATCTTTTCAATGGCACCATCCCCATTCTTTGCAAAGTATAAGCATCACCTAAAAAGACACCAATATACCTGAACCCTCCTCTTTTGCAGTTAAGTCCATCTGGAAGTTTAGGTATTTTACCCAGCCCACTACTCACCCACTAAAAAGGCTTCCCTTTTATTCCAAATAATCTTGGCAGATGATAATAACCTGAAGTCTTTAGTTATTTTGTTCAAATGATCTGTGTCTTTCTGATCTTTAAAAATCACCACCAAATCATCAGCATATGCTGACAACTTTAAAACAGTGCAACTATTTGCCAAAACCACTCCAGAAATTACAACTCTCAATTTATTTAATAATGGTTCAATTGATAATGCACAGCATCCCTGACAAGGAACAACCTTGACCAAGATACCTGAACCCTCCTTATTTCCAGTTAAGTCCATCTGGAAGTTTAGGTATTTTACCCAGCCAGTCACCCACTAAAAAGGCTTCACTTTTATTCAAATTAATCTTGGCAGATGATAATAACCTGAAGTCTTTAGTTATTTTGTTCAAATGATCTGTGTTTTTCTGATCTTTAAGAATCACCACCAAATCATCAGCATATGCTGACAACTTTAAAACACCACTTCAGAAATTTAAACTCTCAATTTATTTAATAATGGTTCAATTGATAATGCATAAAGCATCCCTGACAAGGAACAACCATGACGTATACCCCTCTTCACCTTAAAAGGTGCACACAAGCCGCCATTAATCTTTAGTAAGCTCTCAATGTCACAATATATAATCTTAATCATTTTGATAAAACCAGAATTAAATACAAAGGTCTCTAAAACTTTCCATAAATAATGATGCCCCACTCGGTCAAGCTTTGGTAGACCAGTGAGAAAAAGAACTTCAAATTTAACATTTGATTTACATTCACTTTGAAAGAGATTGGAATAAAAATCTCTAGCAAGTTTTTTTTATATCAGAGGACTCAGTACATATATCCCCTGATTCAGACTTCAGAGCATTTATATATTGTCTTTGTGCATTTTTCTGTTCCAAACCAAAGAAAAAATTGAAATTCTAAAATGTCATTTTCTAGACAATTTTGAGATATAATTTGATTCCTAGTGACATTGAAAGTGTACTGCTGACACAACTGTTTAATTAAAAAAATTCCTATATCCCACCACTGCTGTAAGGAACAAAAGTGTTCTTTTTCCATTCTAAAATTAAACCAGAAGTAGGAAAATATAATGGTTATCTTCCAGCAGGGCAGTATTAAAATGCCAGAAAGCACTTTTGGGCTTAACTGACCTTATATCAATCAATCAATCAATTCAATTTATTGTCATTGTCAAAAAAGGCAACGAAATTGTGTTTGGGGTACAATACTTAGTAGCAGCAAGTTCCAACTAAAGTGCACAAGAGGTAGAAGTGACACCAGTGCTTGACCCCCCCAGCACCCCCCTCCATCCCACTTAAAGTGCAGCAAAGATTATTAAGTGCCATAATGCTTGCGCCCCCCAACACACACACACACACACACACACACACACACACACACACACACACACA
>JABUIW010000211.1:354523-364761 GCA_013363375.1 Menidia beryllina
ACACACACACACACACACACACACACACACACACACACACACACACAGGATAAATACACCCTAATGATTAAGGCAAAACATTCAGACTTTAGGCAGTCCGTTCCTCAAAAAGTGCTGTGAGTTCAAAAGTCTTATGGCCTGGTGGTATAGGCTGTTGGCCAGTCTTTTGGTCCGGCTCTGAAGGGACCTGTACCTTCTACCTGAGGGTAGAAGTTGGAACAAGTGATGGGCAGGATGGTGGCTGTCACGCATGATGTTCTGCACTCTCCGTAGACAGCGTGTGGTGTAGATGGAACTAATCTCTGGGAGAGGCATTCCAGTGATTTTCCCTGCTGTTTTCACCACACACTGGAGTGCCTACTGGTCTGCTTTGGAGGAGCTAGAGAACCACACTAGGAACCCATTAGTCAGAACACTGCTGATGGCAGTTGTAAAAGTTCACCAGCAGTGGCCTGGGGATGTGGTAGCTCCTCAGCTTCCTCAGGTAGAAAAGGCGCTGCTGGGCCTTCCCAACAGCAGAGGCGATGTGAGTGCCCCAAGACAGGTCCTCCGCCAAGGTCACCCCTAAGAATTTAAAAGTACTGACCCTCTCCACCACCTCTGAACTGATGGAGAGGGGTTCGTGCTTTTTAGGCTGTTTTTTCCTAAAGTCCACAATCATTTCCTTGGTCTTTTTGGTGTTAAGAGCAAGGTTGTTGCTGTCACACCATGATGCCAGATGTTGCACCTCTGCCCTGTAGTCCCTCTCATCGTTGTTGGTGATGAGGCCCAGGACGGTGGTATCGTCAGCGAATTTGACGATCAGGTTGGAGGGAGAAGAGGCAGAGCAGTCATGTGTGAACAGGGTGTAGAGCAGAGGGCTTAAAACACACCCCTGGGGCGCGCCGGTGTTTATGGAAAGAGTGGAGGAGATGTTGTTGCCCACTCTGACCCTCTGTGTACGATTGGTGAGGAAGTCCACAGTCCAATTGCACAGGGTGGTGTTGAGTCCCAGTTGGTGAAGTTTGTGGCGGAGTTTGTAGGGCCGAATGGTGTTGAATGCTGAACTGTAGTCCACAAAGAGGAGGCGAGCATAGGTGTTTTGGTGCTCCAGATGCTCCAGCAGTGTGTGGAGCACGATGGCGATGGCGTCCTCTGTGGAACGGTTTTCCCTGTAGGCAAACTGGTGTGAGTTTTGTGATGGTGGAGTTGCGGCTTTGATGTGCTTTATGACCAGTCTCTCCATGCACTTGGCGGGGATGGGAGTGAGTGCCACAGGCCTGTAGTCGTTAAGGCCTGTGACATGGGACTGTTTGGGAAGAGGGACTATTGTGGCGGCTTTGAAGCAGGCTGGTACCCATGAGGTGGACAGCGACATGTTGTAGATGGATGTGAGGACGTCTGTGAGTTCCGCAGCGCAGTCTTTGAGCACCCGGCCCGGTACACCGTCCGGCCCGGGTGCTTTCCTGATGTTGATGCGGCGGAGAGCGCACCTCACCTCGTGTGCGGTCAGGACTGGGGCTGGGGCGGTGGGGGGGAGAGGGGGGAGGGCATGGTCGGTGTTCTCCTTGTCGAAGCGGGCATAAAAGACATTTAAATCCTCCGCCAGGGTGGGACTGTTGGCTGGGATAGATGGTGTTTTCTCTTTGTAGTCAGTTATGGCCCTGATGCCCTCCCACACCTGCCTGGGATTAGCCGTGTCTGCAAATCTGGCTTCGATGCGCCTCCTGTGATGTTGTTTGGCAGACTTGATGCCCCTCCTCAGCGCAGTCCTGGCCCTGCTGTATGCCTCATGGTCACCAGACCTAAAAGCACGATTCCTAGCTCTGAGGAGCTGCTGTACTCCGTGTTTCATCCAAGGTGGAGTGTTAGGATACACACTGCTTTGTTTCCAAGTTGTAACATTGTCCAAACAGAAGCAGATGTAGTCTAGAACAGAGGTGGTGTAATTGTCCAGTATATCCCGCGTTACTGTGCCCTGCTCTCTGAAAACATCCTAGTCTGTGTGGTGGAAAATGTCCTGTAGCATAGGAACAGCGCTCTCTGGCCATATTCTTACAGTTAGGACGGTGGTCTCAGCACTCTTGATTTTGGGTGTGTACTGTAGGTGCAGCAGGAGGGAGAGATGGTCTGACAGACCCAGGTGAGCTAATGCCTGGGCTCTGTAAGCATCTGCTACATTAGTATACACCTGATCCAGAGTTCTATCTCCTCTGGTAGCACATTTGACATTTCGGTGGAATTTATGCAGAACAGATTTTAAGTCCGCATGATTGAAGTCCCCAGCTGCGATAAAAACACTGTCTGGGTGTGCTACCAGGCAGTTGTTGATGCTACTGTATACTTGTGCTAGTGCTACCTTAGCGTTAGCGTCTGGTGGAATGTAAACAGCACATATGTAAACAGCACTGTACTCACGAGGAAGGTAGAACGGTCGACACTTAAGCAATAAAAGTTCTGCGTCTGGACTACACAGTTTATCCACAACCCTATTTTCCCAGAACACCCTTCTGGGAAAATAGAACAACTTTTGTAGACACTAAGGCATATTGTTTTTGATTTTTATGAAAATTCCTCCAAATATCACAGAGGTCATATGTAGATATTAGCTCAGTGAGTAGCTTTCTTGAAGACATGTGAGGCTCTATATGGTTTCTGTCCAAGCAATGCTCATTACAATTAAAATCACCACCAATAAGGAGAAATTCATTAGGATCGCAGTCCTTTAAAGCGTTAACCAGCAAATCTAAAAACACCATTCTATCAATGGCCATTGTTGGTGCATAGAGGCATATAAACACATACTAAACCCATATATTGTTTTCTGAGATTTTTACAAATCTATGATATCTCTTAGTAAAAACAAATTGTCCATTATTGTCTTCTCACGGACACAGTACGTCTGGCTGGCGTGTACAATTATGTCCATATATTTTTTAAGCCTATTCGCCAGGACTTTGGACAGAATTTTATAGTCTGTGCAGAGCAGTGAAACAGGCCGCCAGTTATGTAGGAGACCCAAGTCTTCTTTTTTTTGACAGCAACGTCAGGACTGCCCTCCTACAGCTGGTTGGTAACGTCCCAGAGTCCAAACATCCCAGGAAAACTTCCATTAGGTTCTTTCCAATTAAGTTGCAGAATGTCTTCTAAAATTTCACAGGAAGTCCATTGACACCAGGCGACCGACCACAGCTAAGCTGGTTCACCGCTGTAGACAGCTCTTCAAACTGCACCATGGACTCCACTGAGGCTGCAGATGCCTCCCCTAAAAAAGGGAGTCCCTCCAGTATCTCCTCCACACGGTCTGACTCACAAACGTCAGCTCTAAACAGGCTGCTGTAAAAGTCTATAGCCAGCCTCCTCATCTCAGATGGGTCACTGGTCACAGTTCCATTGGAGCTCTTGAGGTGCATCATCTGGCTCTGTTGCCTGACCTTTTTTTCCAACTTAAAAAAGAATTGAGTGGTTGCATCTTGGTCCTTAATAGAAAGGATTCTAGATTTAATGAAAGCTCCTTTAGCTTTTTCGTATAAAAATCTGCTCAAAGATACCCTCTTCTTCTGCCAAGTCACATTACTATCATTATTCATGTCCGACCCATTAGCTATGCCCTCTTCCGATAAATGAAGTTCCTTCTCCAATAGTTCAATATGATCCCTTTCTATTGCTTCTGGGTGTGATGTGTATTGTTCCTCCTTCAATTGATGTTTAGACATCCTATTTTCAGACTATGCAAAGAGACATTACAAGGGAGAAGAAGGGTACAGGCTGAAACCAGCATCTATCTCCTGGCCCTTTTAACAGTTTTCTCTCTCTGAACTTTCCTAAGGATTGCCAGATGTTTGTTTAGATGGTAGCGCCTCTTTTCCTCCAGGAGGTCATTGTTAACCAGCCTCTTTAATATACTTACACATTTGTCTGTGTCCTTTAAAGTAATCATTGACTTTGACTGACTTGTTAAATTTTTCATCCGGAAACTCATTTATTTCCCCCAAAGACTAGAGATCAATCCTTCTGCTCACCCCTTCACTAATGGATGCTGTGTCTAACTCTGTTTCATATTCCATCTCCACACGAAGTCTGACTGCAGAATTCCCCCTGTCCTGTCCCACTTGTGGTAGCTCTGTCCTCAGTACTCTCTGCAGCTTCAGACTCCTGCTACTTTGCCAGCTTAATCGGTTCAGTTGTCTCCGTTTCAACATTACAATCCACCACCGCAGCCTCCATAACGGCCACAAGGCTTGCGGCCACGGGCACTGGCCCCTCGGCTACCGTGGGGCCAGTGTGTTCGAGCTGGCGTACACCATGTAAAGCCCATCACTGTGCTTCACCCGGAAGGACACCTCCAGTGTCTGTGTGGAGGACTCCAAGAATATGAAAACCTGCCACCTCAGAGACTGGAAATGTTTCAGTTTCTGATCTTTGCATCCCAAACTAACTGTTCGGAAGCCACTTGCCAGTTTCCCCAACCTACGGAGCTCGTTCTCCAGCAGGACTTTCGGGATGAACGTCTAACCTTACAATTACTTATCGAACACTCACAAAAAACTAATTACTCATACCTGACTAACCTGATTTAGTGCATTCAGAACAGTCAGAAAATTGATGGAAACCGAAATACACCAGGGAAAGTATCACCATTCAAACTTAGCGCCACTCTCACGTCTACCACCTACAATCACACTCGACGGAAATTAGTAGACAGACAGACAGACAGAATGACAGACAGACAGACAGACAGACAGACAGACAGACAGACAGACAGATTACTACCGAGGGGAAATTAGACAGCCTCAGACTTCAGCGAGGAAGGGAAATGCATCCCAACACAGTGATGGTGGCTTAAATTGGGCTTAAGTTATATATTTATGCATTTATTTATCTATGCATTTATTTATTTAAGCATTCACTCATTTATTCATCTCATAAAAGTTGATTTCATACATATATGTTTATTGTACGACAGAGTATTAGGGCCATATTTAATAAAAACATTTCTTAGTTGATTACAAGATTTAAGTTGTTATTAAATATAGAGAGAAATTTGTGAAACCTATTTTGAATCACATTTCCATCAAATGCTCCACAGCCCTCATTTAATCAACTCTACTCTAAAACAAGACAGAATATCTATGACTTTATTCTCGCAATTCATTTTTTAAAAATGTTTCTTAAATGTAGCTCTAATACTTTGTCATATCATTATCTATTTATTATTTATTTATTATTATTTATTCCATCACGTCTTGTAAAGAACACTGTTCACTTATTTATCTGCTCTAACTTAAAATCAACTATGATGCTCTGCAAAGTTTAGATATCACAATTTTATGTGATATGAATCAGAGGAAAGACTGGAATCATGAAAGATGAACCTTTAATACAAAATGTGCAGACACACAAGAAACATGTCTCATTTGCTGCTTGGTGATCCCAAACGAGCCCTCAGCTGAACGCCATCAGGAAGAGGTGAGTACCTTTCTGGACCCGAAGAGCCGGTACATGAATTTCTGGACCTCTGTGGACTGCACCCCATAGATGACGGGGTTCAGGCTGCCTGGGATGATGTGGAACAAGATGGCACACAGTTTCCTCTGGTCAGAGTACTGAGGGAAGCGGTGCAGAGCGATGACCAGAATCCCACAGAAAAGCATGACCAGGTATACGAGCAGGTGCGTGCTGCAGGTCTTCAGGGCCTTGCTGTTCAGAGACTTGTTTTTACTGGTCAGACACACTGCTGTGATCTTAGAATAGGTGATGACGATGCTTCCGATGGAGGCCGTGAAAAGAACCACAGTGAAGGCCAGCCCATAGATGTTATTAACCAGCACACTCTCACAGGACAGCTTGAACAGGGAGGCATTGTCACAGAACGGGTTGGTGATCAGAGTCCTGCAGCGGCTCAGCCTGATGGTCAGACCCAGAAGGATCCCCACCAGGACAAAGGCCACCCCCCAGGCAGACGCCGTCAGCTTGATGATCATTCTGCTGGTCATAATGGAGCTGTAGTGGAGGGGCTGGCAGATGGCCACATACCTGTCGAAGGCCATGATCATCAGCACCGTATGGGAGGTGGTGCCGAACATGTGTGTGGTGAAGGCCTGCAGCACACACTCAGAGTAGCTGATGAGGCGCTGGGGAGGGGGCAGCAGGATGTCCGAAAGCAGGCGGGGCACCATGATGGAATTCCCCAGGATGTCGTTGAAGGGCAGGTTGCAGAACAGCAGGTACATGGGCTGGTGGAGGTTCCTGTCCACACAGACCAGCACCACAATGCCCACATTAAGGGCCATGATCAGCAGGTAGGAGACAAGGAAGAAGAAGAACACCGGGTACACAGACACCTGCGTGACCTTCAGCCCTTCCAGTTGCAGGGTGAGGCTGTTGAAGGTGTAGTTCTCCATCAGCCTGAAAATTCAAAACAAGGGATTTATTGGATCTGTGAGGACGTTTGCAGACTAAATGTAAAATAGATCACAGGATTTTAATAAGGAGGCAGTCTGAAAGAAGAGAAGACACACAGCCAATTAAAATATAAAGATCTGAATCCAATTAAAGTCTTTAAACAGAACAAAATGAGTGACATGTGGTTACCTTTCGGTCCCTAAGAGTACAGACTGACAGCAGCCGACCGTCTGCAGGAAGCAGCACCGCCCTCTCGTTTTTATCAGGATGTGTGCTCATCAGAGAGCAATGCAGCCTGACGTCATGATGGAGGCTGCAGCCTCCAGCCTTCAAAATCAAATGGGAACATTCTGTCTGGACGGTTGTGCTAGGCTATGGGCTACAGCTAGCCCTGCCATATAACTATACGTTGGTTTATTCCAGCTAACAAAAGGCATAAGTACAGTTTTCCCAAAGAACATAAAGTAGAATTTATTAGATGCTGATTTACAGATTCTGTCCTGTTTCATAGAACCTTTGAACTGAAGCAGTTCTTTTCTGTTAGGTACACTTTGTCTAACAGTTAAAGACTCAATTTACCATGATATGATCTTTAGACTAACCACTCAGACCCAGTTTGATTATTAATGTTCTGACTACGTCAGTGGTGGGAAGTAACGAAGTACAAGTACTTCGTTAAGTACAAGTACTTCGTTACTGTACTTAAGTACAATTTCCGTGTATCTATACTTTACTTAAGTAGATTTAATAATGGATACTTTCTACTTTTACTCCACTACATTTAACAGTAAGTATCTGTACTTTCTACTTCACTACATTTCTATACAGCGTTTCGTTACTCGTTACATCCAAGACGCATTTCGGTTTTTTGATTTGTTCGTTAGTTTGAAAGTATCCAATGGCGAGAGCAGAATCAGTCCACTGAACCAATCCAAAGCGGGAAATAACCATTAGGCCCTCCCTCAAGAAGAGCAGCACAGTACGCAGGACCTGCATAAAATATCTAAATCTAAACTGTCACAGGGGGTAAACACAATAAATACATGCTTTATCTGCAGCATTGCTCATTAAAATGGTACATTACCGATTTATTAAAACTAAATACGATAGGTACACTTAATGACATTATATAAGCCGTTAGGTATTATGGTTGGCAAGTACTTTTACTTTTAATACTTAATTAGTTTTAAAAGCTTGTACTTTCTTACTTTTACTTAAGTAAAATAATAATGTGGTACTTTGAATTTTACTTGAGTAAATTTTTTCCTGTGTATTTGTACTTTTACTTAAGTACATTGTAAGAGTACTTTCTCCACCACTGGACCACGTGAGACTGTGTCTGTCTCTGGTTGACGTCTTTCCCTTACATCAGGGCCATCTTAACCAGTTCTGATGCAACAGTCTGAATGTTCCAGTTCTGAGTGAAATATGGATAGTCAGGAAGGCAAAGCTGTTTTGAATGAAATTGTGAAAGCTATGAGTGAACTTGAGTGAATATGCAGTAGCAATCAACAGAACTTCATCTACTATTATTTATTATTCCAGAGTCATAATCCTGAGCTGACCCATCATGCTATCATGTAACATACAACTAGCCAGCTAGCTTTGCTTTAGCTAACGTTAGCTGCTACGTCCTACAGGGAGAACTGAACTAGCGCTTAGTTACTAGCTTATACGTCATTGTATTTTTTAATTTACCTTGATATGCTTCTTCAGATTCAAATTTTTGAAGGCCATGATTTTGCAATCTTTCGGGAGGCTTTTCTTTATGGACTATGCTTGATTGTTCAAATCGCCCAATGATGAGCAAGCTTCCCAAACCCTGACAGGGCTATCTATCATGACGTTTACATATCAGTAACGAGTAACGATTCAGAACGTGAAAAATGGATCAGAGTAGAAGTATTAATTTAATCAAAAATATGTAGTGGAGTAAAAGTAAAAGTAGGAAAAAAAATATCTACTCCAATAAAGTACAGATACTGCATTTTGGTACTTAAGTAGAGTACTTAAGTAGTTGTACTTCGTTACTGAACATCTCTGCAATTTACACCCATCTTCCTCCAATACTGAGGAAGATGAGATAGATGAAGAGTCCAACAGTAATAATTCACTCTAATTAGAACAAGCACTCCATGATTTAAACACTCACAGCGGTGAAAATTATTCAACCCAAAGCCCGCCAACAATCAGCCAGGTCCAGCAGCATGGAAGTCATATGAATCAGGGAGCTGCAGAGAGTGCTGAACAGACTCAGACGATTCTTTGCATGTTTTGCCAAAATAGCCATGTGTAACAATGTTTTACTGCTGGAATTAGCCGGGGAAGGATACTCCAATAATTTGAATGCTCAAGTAAACAATGAGGATGATTCCATTCCGCCACCATTTCAGAATTTTTTTAGACGAGCATTGTACAGTCCAACGCTGAGCTTCCGGCGTATAACAACCTAGAACTTATTCTTCAGGTGGTGAAAAACCCTTGAGGCGGTGCAAAGTGTAAGGCTGTAAAAACATTAGACTGTGAGTTGATTCATAAAAAGAGACACCACTTGTACACTGTGCAGAACAGCTGTGTTTCTCCATTAGCATAGCACATTTCTTGAACTCATGTTTTACAGATGAGGAAGCCTCACAGCAGGAGAGAGAGTGGCAGCTCATGGTAGGTCTGACTGACCAGACGCCGGTTACTTTCATCGATGTCGGTAAATTTGAAAAGATACTAAAAAGGAAAATTGTTGTGTTGTGGCGATGCTTTGCTTTGCTTTGCAAATTCGAGACCAATTTTCCCGATCATTCAAATCCTCTCTTTTGTTATTTAAAAACCATTATTACGGGATAAGAAACCTCACAGGTTTTACTGAGCAAAATGCACCTTTAACTAATGCTATGCAGGCTATGAAAACGTCAACTGGCATTACTGTAAGGGCTGCTGCCCCATATGCTACAACCTGACCTGTACTCTCCAACAGTACCGCCCTGTACACTGTAGGGATTACAACAGCATCTATCGTAACTCTTTGTGCTTTGCCAAGCACAAAGAGCCCCGTCAGGCCAAATGCAGGAGCGGTTGTTAGTAATTGTGAGACAACAAAAGTGTGTCCTGTGTGTAAAAAACTATATCATGCAGCAACTGGCAAAGAGGAGTGCTCCACATGACACACACAATAAAATGCACGGTTTGTGGTGAGAAAGTACCTTGCAATGCTAATGTAACACTAACCGAGCATCAGTGCAACATTCAACCTCGCCTTACTGACGAAAAGTTGATGACAAACTGTTTTTTATGCTTTTTAATCCTTTAACAATTAGAGTGGTGTGCATATTCCCTTTCTGATCTGTACCAAAATGTTGAAAGGAGCTGTATGGTGTGCTTATGGGCAGAGCTGAGTCAGGGAATTTCTGCTTCATTTTAGGAAGCCCAGGTACACGGGTTACAAATGTATTGCTTATAACATGCGTGGATATGACAGCTTCCTCCTTCTGAATGTGATGGTGCTAGGCATTAAAAACTGTCCCTAATCATGCATCGCAGCAAAATTCTCTGTTTTACTGTCCCCGATCCTTGTCAAAACGATGTTGAGATTTTTTTCAAGCGCTGTGTGAAATTCAGAGAAGAGTTCTTCAAGGAGATACACGTGGATCCATTTAAATGCATCACAATCGCCTCCGCTTGCATGAAGGTTTTTACATCCAATTCCCTTCCTCCTAATACTCTGACCATTCCCTCACCAGTACACTATGGGCGTCAGGGCAAGACATTTTTGAACGTCTCCATCAAGTGGTTGAAGTGGGTAGCGCAGGGCAGAAACATAGACATCCAGCATGCATAAAACAGGGGGGGGGGGGGGGGGG
>JABUIW010000211.1:371610-382006 GCA_013363375.1 Menidia beryllina
ATCTATCTATCTATCTATCTATCTATCTATCTATCTATCTATCTATCATTTATTTATTCATTCATTTGTCTCAGCTCCTCATCTTTGCATTTAAATCATTTAAAATACAAGAAATAAAATGGGTTTTTACACAGCCGTCCACTGCAGTGAACCACTATGTGAGGGCTTGAAGGTGGAGCCATCTTCCAGAACCACTACTCTTTACAGAAGCAGATGAATCCACTGGAGACGGGTGTGTGTTTTTGGACAGATACCAGCAGTTGCCAGGCAGTGGTTGCCATAGCGCTGTGATGCTTCCAGGTACCAGCAGTCCAGATAAATTCCAGCCGTGGGGTCTGGAGGGGGAGGTGTTAGTGTCAGAGCTGCCAGCAGAGAGGAAGCCTCCGGTCATTTTGAACACATTTCTTTTCCCTCTATTCAAACAAAGCGCTGCTCTTCCAAAACCAGAAGATTTAAATGGTCTGCTGTGCTCCTGGTTCAGCTCCTGCCTTCCCTTTAAACCGCCACAATGACTGGATGTGTGCTTTTGTTGCTTGCAGCAGCTGTTCATGGGGGCTTTTTTATTGATTTATTGAATTTTATTTAACAGATTTTTACTGTTTTATTCGAATTAATCAGATGTTTTTTGATGACATTTAAGGCAGACTTTTACTCTCCAAAGAGTCTCTGATGAACTCTGATTAGCAAAAAGTCCAGAACTGTGTTGCATCCTGTTAAATCTTGTTTGGGAAGGAGGTGCTGATAACCGGCTTCTTGACAGGTAAAAATGGACTACTGGACGTCAACCATATGTGGAATTAAATTTAACGCATTACTACTGTTTCATTTGAATTAATCAGATGTTTTCTAAATAAATTAAAGGCATAGGTTTGTTATCTGATGTGTCTCTGAAGTCCAGAACTTTGTTGGATCCTGTTAAATCTCCTGTTTGTGTCCAGAGGAGCTTCTGATAACCGAATTCTTGACAGGCGAAAAATGGACAACTGGACATCGACCACAGATGTGTTGATCCTGGAGGCTCTGAAGGTGACCCCTCGCTCCTCCCTGCCGGCCTTCCTCCTCCTCCTTCTCAGCTACGTCTTCATCCTGGTGTCAAACCTGGGGCTGCTGCTGGTGATCTTGAGCAGCAGGAGCCTCCACCAGCCCATGTACCTGCTGCTCTGCAACATGAGCATCAACGATGTTTTCGGGGCCACCATCGTCGTGCCCCATGTCCTCAGAGACCTGCTAGTGTCTGACTCGGAGCGCCGCATCCACTACATGGCCTGTGCCGTGCAGGCCTTCTGCGTCCACCTGCACGCCAGTGTCTCCCACACGGTGCTGATGGCCATGGCGTTCGACCGCTATGTGGCCATCTGTACACCGCTGCGCTACGGCGGCATCATGACCCAGCGGGCGGTGGCAGGCCTGTCGGGGGCGGCATGGGGCTCGGCAAGCCTGCTGGTGCTGGTGTTGGTGGGGCTCAGCGTGCGGCTGAGCCGCTGCAGGCAGCTTGTATCAAACCTGTTCTGCGACAACGCCTCGCTGTTCAGCCTCTCCTGCCAGAGCGTGCTGGTTAATAACATCTATGGGCTGGCGTTCACCGTGCTGCTGCTGGGCTCTTCCATGTGCAGCGTGGCCCTCACCTACCTGAAGATAGCAGTGGTATGTCTGGGCAGCAGGAACAAGACCTTGAACAGCAGGGCGCTGCAGACCTGCGCCACCCACATGATGGTCTACCTCATCCTGCTGCTGTCGGGCTTCATCATCGTCATCCTGCACCGCTTCCCCCAGTTGGCCCACCACAGGAAGGTGGCGGCTGTCCTGGGCCATGTTGCGCTCCCCGCCCTCAACGCTGTCATCTACGGGCTGCAGATGAAGGAGCTCAGGCACAAAGTCACAGCTGCTTTCCTCAACAATAAGGTGGCTTCAATGAATGTGAGACAATGATGAGAAGAGAAAAGAGTGGAGTCGGTTCTAGAGACGCATTCTGACCAATAAATGTTTATTTTATTCATCTAATTTAAGTTTATTCAAGTTGATTTAATCTCAGTCAGTCACACAAGTTTAAAGAAAACAGAATTCTGAAATAACCCAGGGTTTACTTTATTTTTCATACTGCATCCATACATATATTTTTTCCTCTGAAATCCGTCCATCCATCCATTTTCTTAACTGCTTATTCCCTAATGGGGTTGCGGGGGGACTGCAGCCTATCCCAGACGCAGGGTACACCCTGGACGGTCCTGTCTATCGCAGGGCGAGGCAAACAACCACACACACTCATAATCACACTCTTCACACTCACTCCTAAGGGCAATTTCGAATATCCAGTCAACCTAACATGCAAGTTTTTGGACTGTGGGAGGAAGCCGGAGAACCCGGAGAGAACCCACGCAGACACAGGGAGAACATCCTAATTCCACACAGAAAGGTCCTGGTTCCCCCAGGGACCCGAACCCAGAACCCTCTTGCTGTGAGGCGATGGTGCTAACGATGGGGTCCTGCCCAGCTGGGCAGCATCGCGCTCAGATACCTGCGCGTTGCCGTTGTGTGTCTGAGCGGCCGCACAATGGCAACAAGCAGCCGGGCGTAGCGACCTGTCCGACTACAAGAAGCTG
The DNA here is from genome assembly GCA_013363375.1 of Menidia beryllina. NCBI lineage: Eukaryota > Metazoa > Chordata > Actinopteri > Atheriniformes > Atherinopsidae > Menidia > Menidia beryllina. The sequence continues at coordinate 374,211 of JABUIW010000211.1, forward strand.
GCCTCCATCCTGTTCCATGTGGTCCGACCTGCTCAGAAGGCCACAATCTATGGTCTGCAATTCAGATAATTATCAGATAATTATCATAATTCTCACCAAGAATGCTATGATTGCTGCAAAGTTAAAAAAAAGACTTATCTCTCTCTCTCTCTCCTTCTATATATATATATATATATATATATATGTGTGTGTGTGTGTGTGTGTTTAAAAAAATGTCTTTGCAGCCATCACAGCATTCCTGGTGAAAATGATTAAATTATATATGCATATATATATGGCCCTGTGATGGACAGGCGGACTGTCCAGGGTATACCTGATGGCGTCTCGTTCTTCATCGTCAAGGGGCTCGCCGGCCTCTGCGAGAGGAGGATGATCCTGTTAGTCATCCTGTTGCTAGCTTACGTCACCATCCTAGATGGCAACAGCGTGATCATCTTTGTGATAGGGGTCAGAGTCTGGGCTTGGTTTGGGTCTTTACTCCCTCAGGGATGTCTAGAGGTATCCCAAGTACTTTCCCTGAGGTACTTCCTCACTCCATCTACCTGGAGTGAAGTACCTTTAAATGAAGTACCACCTGATACTGTCACGAGCCGGTGAGGAGAAGACCCCAAGGCGGAGACAGACACGATGGAGGCTCGCTAGTTCTCGCAGTCAGAAGGTCTTTATTAAGACACAAACGTAAACAGTCCAGAGCAGAAAAAACAAATTCCTCAGACCGGAGGTACGGCAGGCAAATCAATACTCCGGCACCAAGTCCTGAAACATTTCAGTATATCAAACAAAGAGGAAATTAACAACATAGGGAACAGGTGCGCAAAAAGGAAACTACAGGCAGGAGAAAAAACCAGGACCGAACAAAAATGTAAGCTGGACCAGGAGCCACAGCCGGGGCTGTGACAGATACTTTCCTTTAAGTATTGTATCCAATAGCAATTTTCACCGCTTTTGTCAATAATAACCTGTAGCCAATTCCCAATGGTGCCCTGGCCCTGCACAGTCCCCAGACACCTCCCAAGGGAGCCAAAATTACCTAATTGAGTCTTTGGACCGGCTTAGAAATCATTATTTTTAATTACTTCATTTTATTCTATTATTTCATTATTTATTGTTTATATATATATCCATCCATCCATCCATTTTCCACCACTTATCTGGGTTCAGGTCGTGGGGACAGCCTCCGAAACAGGGAAACCCTGCTTCTGCTGTATAGATATATACATACAGTAGAACATCTACATAGGAAATCAAATTGGTTCCGGGACCTACTTCGTTTGTTAAAATATCCGTATACTGTTTCAATTATTCCCATAAGAATACACTGTAATTCGTATAATTAATTCCACAGCCCATAAACCTATGATAACTCCTTGATAAATACTGCTGATAATCACACATAGTAATAAATACAATGCATTATATAAAGGAGATGTAAAAATAAATACATTTTAAAGAAAGAATCAATTAGTTTTTTTATTAGCAATTATTGGCGAACAGAGATGTAGGCTTAGCGAGGCAGGAGACGGAGGAGACGGTCGATGTGGAGGTAGAGGTGGTGACTGAGATACAGTATGTACTGTAACTTACTCTAACTTTTGATCAAATTTTACCTCAGATGTTGAAAAATGTGCATGCTTGGGCAATCGTAAGTAGAGGTTCTACTCTCTCTCTCTCTCTCTCTCTCTCTCTCTCTCTCTCTCTCTCTCTCTATATATATATATATATATATATATATATATATATATATACACATATACATATACCATGCCTTTTCCCCTCAGTTTCCAATAAACTGTCTTTTTCTCCTTCCTTTACGCAGAGATGTTCAGTAACGAAGTAGAACTACTTAAGTACTGTACTTAAGTACCAAAATGCAGTATCTGTACTTTATTGAAGTAGATATTTTCCCCCTTACTTTTACTTTTACTCTACTACATATTTTTGATTATTTCAATACTTTTACTCCGATCGATTTTTCACGGGCTGAATCGTTACTCTACTGAATTTACTGAAATGTAAACGTAATGATAGATAGCTATGTCGCGGTTTGGGAAGCTGGCTCCTCGTTGGCGATTTGAACGATCAAGCGTAGCCTATTAAAATAAAGCCTCACGAAAGATGGTTAATTATAGCCTTCAAAAATTCCCCATCTAATCTGAAGGAGCATATCCAGGTTAATTAAAAATTACAATGACATATAAGCTAATAAATAAGCGCTAGTTCAGTTCTCCCTGTTCACTCAGGACGTAGCAGCTAACGTTAGCTAAAGCTAACCTAGCTGGCTAGCTGTATAATAACGTTAGCTAAAGCTAACCTAGCTTGCTAGCTGTATGCTAACTGATAGCATAAAGGCTCAGCTCAGGATTCTGACTCTGGAATAATAAATAATAGTAGATGAAGTGCTGTTGATTGCTAATGCAGATGTAGTTTTCTGTTTTTTGTAAACACTTGTATGGCCTTTCACACGCTTGAAATAATGTAAACAGTATCTATTTAATTTTTGACTGCCTTTTTTTAATATACACAGTACCTTTACTTATACTTGTACTTTCGATAGTTGAGTAGTGTCATGTTGGATTTGAGGTCTTTCACCCACATGCAGGTTCTACACAAAGGCCGGAAAGTCTTGATTCAAATTATTTATTTAATAATAAAGGCTGAGTGAAATTTAATTCAGGTTGACTCTCGAACCGGCAGCGGTTGGGCGGCTCCGGCTCTGAGTTCGTCTGATGCAGGGTGGCTGAGGAAGGGGAAAGGATCCAAGAGGCACAGAGGTTCTGCGGGAGTGACAGGGGCACGATCGGCAGGCGGGGGAGTCCTGGTGACAAAAGAGCAGTCGCTGCTGCGCGCTGTGATAGGCGTGGTTCCTGGCTTGATCCAGACAACTGATCGAGATCTGCGAGATGACAGAAACAAGATTAGCTTGAACGCTCATAGAAATGACAGGAACTTGGAGTTGACTCTGACCAACAAGTGGGACCATCGAGCGATGAATAGCTGCTCCACCGCTTCTTAAGAATCCTGCAGCCGATTGCAGGAATCCGCTGCAGGTGCGCCAGCCTGCCGGAAACACTCCCACGAAGATCGTCTATCAGAAGAGCACTCACACCAACTTGAATCCTAACAAGTAGCAATTTTTGAAATACTTCTACTTGCAATACTTAAGTACAAAAAAAATTGAGTACTTCCGTACTTCCACTTAAGTATGGTGTTGAAAGAATACTTCTACTGTTACTCAAGTAAATTTTTTTACATAGTACTTGTACTTCTACTCCACTCCTCTACTCCAGTACTTTATCTCTGCCTTTACGTCTGGTATCTGCATTTTGGGCGCAGTACCATCGCTACACACAACATAAAGTCGGTTTTCAGATGGGTTACATTTGCATTGTGGATTTGTTCAGCCGCCTGGAGAAGAAAGCAAAGGGGTGAAGTTTATGAGTCTCTTGATGACGCTGAGAGTGGATGGCACACACTCTTGAATTAGAAGCATCCACCTCCAACACAAACTGTCTGGAAGAGTCAGGTTGGAGGAGCACTGAAGCACAGGTAAATTGTCTCTTGAGTCTCTGAAAAGCCTGTTTAGCTTCAGCCGGCCATGAAAACGGGATATTAGGAGAGCTGAGTTTGGTCAGAGGAGCAGCTACTTTGCTATAATCTCGGATTAACCTGTGCTAAAAATGGGCAAAACCAAGAAAGTGCTGCAATTGTTTGCAAGAGGTGGGGACAGGCCACTCCACCACCACTCTTATCTTGACTGGATCAGGTTGGAGCTGACGTTGGACAACAATGTAACCCAGGAAACTGACAGATGGTTGGTGAAATTCACATTTCTCTGACATTACAAATAAGTTGTTCCCCAGGAGGCACTGCCGTACCAGGCGCACATGCTGGATGTGCTCCTCTTGTGAGCGGGAAAAGATTATAATGTTATCCAGGTACAAAATGGTTTAGCATGTCGTGGAAACATGATTGATGGGGGCTTGGAAACCGGCTGGCACATTGGCGAGACTGAAGGCCGTCACGAGATATTCAAAATGGCCTAAAGGGGTTTTAAATGTGGTCTTCCCCTCATTGCCTTCACATGTCCAGACCAAATCACATGTATTGCGGTGGTCCAACTTGGTGAAGATTTGGGCATAGCAGAAAGGCTCAAAAGAGGGATCAATCGGGGTGAGAGCATACTTGTTTTTTTACATTAATGTCATTCAAACCTTGGTAATCGATACAAGGGTGAAACGATTTGTAGTTTTTCTCAAAAAACAAACAACCCTGCACCTAGTGGGGAAGAAGAGGGACGGATTAGGCCAGCTGCCAGAGAGGTGTTGATGTACTGTTCCATGAACTCTTTCTCGGGATGGGACAGGTTATACAGATGGCTAACTTGGTATTTGACACCAGGGAGGAGGTCTATGGCACAATCGTAGGGTTGATGGGGAGGAAGGGACAGGGCAAGATCTTTGCTGAAGACCGCTGGCAGGTCAGGATAGACGGAGGAACATTAGACATATTATAAAGAGCAGGTGGGGGATGCGGTAGGGAACTGGAGGAAGGTGGAGACAGTATGAGTGACAATGCACATTCCAACTGCTGATGGAAGAAGTCTGCCAATCTATATCAGGGTTGTGAAGTTTTAACGATGGGGGACCTGAAACAACTGCTTTCCCTCTTAATAAATGATTAAAATAAGCCATCCGTGTGACGTTCTGGCTCCGCCCACCGGCTCATTCACTCCTGCAATCAGCGACATTGGTCGCACCTGTCCGGGTCAGTACTTAACCACCTCTCACTCACTCACCTGTGCCAGAACGTCTCTAAACCTTTTCGTGTGAGTACTTCCAGCATTGTTATCCTGCCTGCCTGCCTGTTACGACCTGTTTGACCCTGTTTCTGAGCCTGCCTGCCCCTCGTCTGATTATCCTGCTTCGCCTGAGTTCTGCCTGGTCTGACTCAGTGCTCTGCCTGCCTGCCCGTGTCCCCGACCCAGCCTGCCTGACTCCGCGCTCCCGTCTGATCCCTCTGGACTGCTTCCCTGGCCTCGACCCCTGCTCGTTCTGGACCTCGTTTCGGATTACCCACGGATTATTGCTGGACTGACCACACGTTGCCGACCTCGCCTGTCTGACCACGCCTACAGGAGATTCCTGTCTGTCAATAAACCTGTTAACTGACCGTTTGCCTCCGGGTGTTTTTCGGTCCGAAGAACGAACATTACAATCCGAGAGCGTTCAGAAGGATAACTAGAGTGTTACTGATAAAAAACCAGAGAACACTGTAACAAAAATGGCCACAGGAATCTACATCACCTGAGTAATTCTCTTGGGGAGGAACAAAAGGTTCCCTTGCTGTGGGTTGCTTGAGGTTGAGGGGAAGCAGGGCTCCTCACTGCTGCCGGGTTTTCAGGCGGATGAGTTTGAGGGGACAGCTAGGAGGCAATCAGAGCCATGTTGGTTGGAAGAAGAAAAAGACAGTTTATTGGAAACAGAGGGGAAAAGGCGAGGTAGAGGTGGCGTCTCTGGACGCAGGGACAGGTAGTTGAGGCAGGCATGTTCACTAGGGGTAGCAGCTGTAGATGAGGGAAGTTGAAGGTGTAGCTGGCTGCTGGAAGGTGGGACTGGAGCTGGATCCAAAAAAGCGGTGACCGTCTGGCAGTGAACACACAGGAAGTGAGCCTCTAAATCAGGGGTGTCACAATCCAGTCCTCAAGGGCCGCAGTCCTGCAGGTTTTAGACGTTTTCCTGCGTCTGCACACCTGATTCTGGTTAAATTGGATCTCCTCTGGACATTGCTGAGCTTTGCAGCAGTCTGCTTATGGCTCTTTGACATGAATCAGGTGTGCTGAAACAGGGAAACCACTAAAACACACGATGATGGCAGCCAGCTCCTCCAAAGCCACACCTACCCAAACGAGAGTGCACACCCTAACCCCACCCACAGTCTCCTGCACTACCCTTTAGCTCCCGTAAGATTCTAGGTTTTACACCATCATCCTGTCCTAAAAAAAGATTGATGGAATGGGATGGGTGTTGACTGTTGTTGGTGCTTATGCGCCTAACAGCAGTGCAGAGTACCCACCCTTTTTGGAGCCTTTAGAGGGGATGCTGGAGGGTTTGACCTCTTTGCTTGGCAAAGATTGTCCATAACTAACACCATGTTCAGGCATAAGGGTGTCCATATAGGGTCATGGCACCAGGACACCCCAGGCTGCAGCTCAATGATTGACTTTGTTGTCGTTTCAGCTGATCTGCAGCAACATGTTTAGGACACTTGGGTGAAGAGGGGTGCGGAGCTTTCCACTGACCACTACCTGGTGGGGAGTAGGCTCCAATGGTGGGGAAGGATGTCGGTGTGACCGGGCAGGCCCAAACGTATTGTGAGAGTCTGCTGGGAGCAACTGTCAAAGTCCCCTGTTAGGCTTTTTGACCAAAGTGGTCAAAAAGCACCACGGTGGTGAGGCTCCGGAGGTGGATGAGATTTGGCTGGAGTTCCTCAGGGCTCTGGATGTTGTAGGGTTGCGCTGGCTGACACGACTCTACAATATTGCGTGGACATAAGGGACAGTTCCACTTGATTGGCAGACTGGGGTGGTGGTCCCCCTATTCAAAAAGGGTAACAGTAGGGTGTGTTCCAATTACATGGTAATCACACTCTTGCCACACAGCCTCCCAGGGATGGTCTATTCGGCGGTTCTGGAGATGAGGATCCGCCGGAGGAGCATTGTGGTTTCCGTCCTGGCCGTGGAATGCTGGACCAGCTGTATACCCTCAGCGGGGTCGTGGTGGTTGCATGGGAGGTCGCCCAACTGGTCTACATGTGTTTTGTGGACTTGGAGAAGGCGTTCGACCGTCTCCCTCGGGGAAAGCTGTGTGGGGTGCTCAAGGAGTACGGGGTAGAGGGGCCCTTTGTTACGGGCTGTTAGGTCCTTGTACAACTGAAGTCAGAGCTTGGTTCTCTTCACCGGTAATAAGTCGGACTATTTTCCGCTGAGAGTTGGACTCCGCCAAGGTTGCCCTTGTTTCCGATTCTGTTCATAACTTTTATGGCGCAGCCAAGGTGTTGAAGGTGTCCGTGTTGGTGGCCTTGGGATCGCACCTCTGCTTTTTGCAGCTCACGTGGTCCTATTGGCATCATCAAGTCGTGATCTACAGCTTTCGCTGGAGCGGTTCACAGTGGAGTGCAAAGTGGCTGGCATGAGGATCACTGCCTCCAAGTCTGAGAGCATGGTCTCTCAATGGAGAAGTGTATAGTGCCTTCTTTGTGTCGGAGGGATGTCCTTAAGTACGTCGGGATCTTGTTTGCGAATGGGGGTAGGGAGCGGGAGATCGACAGGTGGATCGGTGCGGCGTCGGTGGTAATGTGTAGTGACTGAAAGAACGAGGTCGAGGATACAAGCGGCCAAAATGAGTTTCCTCCGCAGGATGGCTGGGCTCTCCCTTAGAGATAGGGTGAGAAGCTTGGCCATCCGGGAGGGGCCCAGAGTAGAACAGCTGCTCCTCCATGTTAAGAGGAGCCAGTTGAGGTGGCTTGGGCATCTGATGCCTGCTGGTCACCTCCCTGGTGAGGTGTCCCGGGCAGGTCCCACCGGGAGGAGGCCCAGATGAAGACCCAGGGCATAATGGAGGGACTATGTGTGTCGGCTTGCCTGAGAATGCCTTGGGATCCCACCGGAGGAGCTGGCAGAAGTGGAGAGAGAGAGGGAAGTCTAGGTTTCCCATCCCGACTCTGCTTATCCGGCCTGACCTGATATATATATATATATATATATATCTATATATCTATATATATTTATATGTATATTC
>JABUIW010000211.1:405961-455049 GCA_013363375.1 Menidia beryllina
GGCGTGGTACCTGAGCGGCTTGCAGACGGCCACATACCTGCACACAGCGCACAGAACGTCAGGTTCTGCTCCTGTCTAAAGCTAACAAACAGATGCAGAAGGCCTTCCAGCTGCCACATCATAGACCAGAGGTGGCCGAGCAGGCAGAGTGTAAGAGCCATTTTACCATGTTACCCCAAAGAGACACATCAGATACATGGGCACACATGAACATCACCCCGTCCCTTCCTCGCACACACACCTTTGCTCAGCTAGATTTATTGTAAATGTCACACAACAAGATGATAATGACAGAAACAGACTTGATTTAACCAAGTCCACAAACAAAAATATAATAATTTACAATTCCTTTGTCCTTAACTATGGATGTTACTCAGTGGAGTTTCTGGCATATAAGGCAGAAGGGCTTCCATCAAGTTCAACAAAAATATATAAACTCTCCCATTCTATTGAAAACGTCTGCATTCATCTTCATATTTTCATTTTTCTGTGGATTTTCTTCCCATTTTAAGAGCGAATTGGACACAAAACATTTACCCAAATGATCGTGTTCCTACTAGGAAACTTTGAAGTATTTTTATTCAGTGCGTATGCACATTTGACGAAAATACTGTATCGATCAGAAGTGAAGAAACTACGATTTAAATGTAAGATAAGACGATTTCATGCATAAATTGAGAAACTAGGAGCAGTTTGTGTTCCCCCTCCTCTGCACACATGAGGAGGTCTGACGGATGTAGGACATGTGTGTTGGTGTGACAGAGCCTGAGCTCAGCCAGCACCATATTGATGTTATATATCATATCTATTTGTATCTATGTGTACAATTTATATTATTATTATTATTCTACATCCTTATGATATACTATATATGCTGTACTAGTATCATTACCATATACCGTTTGTTTACAATTACATTATCATTGCACCACGGCATCTTCTCTTCTTTTATCTTTTTTTGGTTTTAAGTGTCTATCTATCTATCTATCTATCTATCTATCTATCTATCTATCTATCTATCTATCTATCTATCTATCTATCTATCTATCTATCTATCTATCTATCTATCTATCTATCTATCTATCTATCTATCTATCTATCTATTTAGCTCAGGCACCTGTCGTAGGCCATGGCCCCCAGAATGGTCTGCACCGCTGCACCATAGGTGTGCACGCAGAAGCCCTGGGCAATGGCGGGCGCGTAGCCGATCCTCTTCTCTCCCAGCAGGAAGTGCATCATGAGGCGTGGCAGCACGGCCGTGGCCCCCAGCAGGTCGCACACCACCAGGTGGCACACCATCACAAACATGGGTCTGTGCAGGCTGCGCTCCAGCAGGATGACGCTTGCCACCACGCCGTTCCCCAGCAGCACCAGCAGGTAGGCCAGCAGAGCCAGGAGGAACAGGAAGGGGCCCTGGCCCGGGGCCACGTCGAAGCCCTCCAGCTCAAACACGATGGGCTGCTGCAGAGGAGCCACCTGGGTCTGGTTCTCCATCCAGGACATGGCGCGTCTGCGAACGACAAGCAGCTTTCTGTTCAGTTTTATTTAACATAAGCGAGTGACTGAGACTAAAACAGGTACCTCCAAAACATTCAGCTGGAGTGAAATCCAGTGCAGCATCAATCGATGTCAGCAGAAGTCGCAGCAGCATGAAGTCCTGGCTGCTTCTCCTCGGGTTTTTGTCTGGCTGGGTGGTAACTGTCAGCCCTCCTTTAAATGATCTGACTTTGTGTTGGCCCTCTTCTGCCTGCTGCTCCATGGAAACCTGGGTCTGATCCTCCGAGAACTCTCTATGGAGCTCAAACGGCTCGAGATGCTAATATGAGAAAATTATTGTGCTTCAGCAAAGTTAAAAAGCAAACAAAAAGCTCTTTTAAGGTGGTCTGAGCTGGTGTGAGCTGGTCTGATTAGGGTCAGAGAGATGGTTTTTACCTCATGGATGCTGAGGCCACAGCCCCGTTTCCAGATGGAAGCCCCTAAACACACAAAAGAGTGGTCAAAATATGGTAAATATACTGAATAAGTATTTATTGGGATTAGTGTTTAGTTGAACTGGAGACATGAGACACAGAAGCCCAAATTAAGACTGAGACATGAAAAACAACTTCAGAAAACAGCCCTAACCCCCCAGTTTATGACCCACGAGCACCGATTAAGTAAAGAAAAATGACCAAATATTATTGAGTCACTGATTTACTGAAAGTGCTTATGGTTGCTAGAAGGTTCCAGGTTCCAGCTATTGGCATAAAAATGATCTTATCACACAAACGAGTAAACAAAATAAGAAGGATTATCAGCCCTGTTTCTCTGCTGGTGTCATATCTGGAAATTTTTGGGATCAGCAGCTGCCTTTTGCTCACAGGGTCAGTTTCAGACTTTTTGTGAAAACAACCAGCAGGATCCCACATCTGCACGAAGCTGCAGTGATCATACAGGAAGCTGCATTTGAATCAAACCCTTTCCTGCGCTGAGGTGAGAGAGGTCAGTCAGTGAAACTGAGCAGGAGCCCAGACGGAGACGTTGCATCAGGTATTGCAGAAGCTGCACCATCCCCTGGAGTCAAACTTGCATCTACAAAAACCCTCCACTCGGCAGAAGCTGGCTGGTGCAGCTACACCAGCAGGAACAACCCTGTACCTCGAAGCTCTGCTTCTTCCTGCCAAACTCACAGCATTACGAAACTATTCTCTGTGTAAATACCTCATTTAAAAGTTTTTGTGGGTTTTGTGTTGGTTTCAGGCTGATGGAGAACTACACTTACAACAGCCTCACGCTGCAGCTGGAGGGGCTAAAGGTCCCAGACGACTCTGTCTACCTTGTTTTTTTCCTGTTCCTCTTCTCCTATGTGGTGTTCATGGTCATGAATGTGGGAATGCTGCTCCTGATCTTCCTGGACAGGAACCTGCACCAGCCCATGTACATCCTGTTCTGCAACCTGACCATCAGTGACATAATTGGAGGCACCCACATTTTGCCCCGGCTGCTCTCAGACCTGCTTCTGCCCCCCTCTGAGCGGCTCATCGGCTACTATGCCTGCGTGGTCCAGGCCTTCACCACACACATGTTTGGCACCACCTCCCACACGGTGCTCATGGCTATGGCCTTCGACAGGTATGTGGCCATCTGCCACCCCCTCCACTACAGCTCCATCATGACCAGCAGGATGATCATCAAGCTGACAGCCTCTGCCTGGGGGGTTGCCTTTGTCCTGGTGGGGGTCCTTCTGGGTCTGACCATTAGGCTGAGCCGCTGCAGGACTCTGATCACCAACCCATTCTGTGACAACGCCTCCCTGTTCAAACTGTCCTGTGAGAGCGTGCTGGTTAACAACATCTATGGGCTGGCCTTTACTGTGGTTTTGTTCATCGCCTCCATCGGCAGCATCGTCATTACATATGCTAAGATCACAGCAGTGTGTCTGGCCAGTAAGAGCAAGTCCCTGAACAGCAAAGCCCTGAAGACCTGCAGCACCCACCTGGTTGTGTATCTGATCATGTCGCTCAGCGGTTACACCATTGTCATCCTGCACCGCTTCCCAGAATACTCTGACTACAGGAAGCTGTCTGCCATTCTGTTTGTCATTGTGCCAGGGGGCCTCAACCCCATCATCTATGGCCTGCAGTCGAAAGAGATCCGCAGCTTCCTATGCAAAATGTTTAGCGGAGGGAAATGTTGGACTCTGTGCAAAAGCAAATGGTGAATTGCTCCATCGAGAGGTCACGTGAACCAAGAGCAGCTGTTAGTTCTGCAGAAATACATTTATGTGAGTCAGTGGTACTCAAAAGGACTTCTGTATCATAAACTCTGTTGTGTTGATGGAAAAGGTTCAAGTTAGTTTGTCAAAGCAATGAGACGTTCAGGCTCGACTTAGAAATAAAAATCTACAAAAAAAGTCAAAATATGCCAAGGATTGGGATTGTGCACATTGTGCACAAGGGATCCTATAAAAATAATGACAGAAATAATGACAAATATGCTGCGAATAATGATGATATCTGGTGAAGAGCCCTTCAAAAAAATGAATTTCCATCTAAAATGTGGTCATTTGACATAAGGTTTATTTCGTCTTTACAACGTACAGAAAATGTAAAAACACAATGTCAACACTGAAAAATACTAAGTGGATGGAAAATATGTGATGGTTAGGGGCCCAGATGGAGATAGCCCCCTCCTCACAGAGACGTTGTCCAAAGTCAGAACTCTGGGGCAGAATTACACATTTATTACATCTTTTTCCTTTGATCGGAGCCTAAGAACCTCCCACCAAACCCCCCATTCTTCTACCGTCGTGATGAAAAGAAATACAGAAGTTTTAGTTTTAATTTAGCATGAAAGCTCAGCGAGGAAAGACTTTAAACTACATATCATCCTTTTTAAAAGTAACCTGAGTTCTGAACTCACTTCCATGTTTAGTTTAGAAAAAACAAATTTAATTTCTCTGGAGTTTCAGAAGCAAAAAGTTAAAAGATGTCCCTGTTAAATCCATGAGTATAAATGTAAACTAACCACTAAAATATTTTGTCTTGTTTTTGTCTTTATTCTGTTTAAAATGTAATCTGGAAAAGTTACTAATAAAACAGTTTTTTAAATGCAATCATGTAAACGCACAGAGAAGCAAAATCTCTACCTTTTGCTTTGAGTTATGACTGAATGTCCTCCTTTGCTTTACTTTTCTGGTTGTAATAAAAATCCAAATCATTCCAGTAGCTGGAAGCTGCCATTTTTTAGCAACCAGAAGAAATTTTAGTAAATTAGTGACTTACTAATAATATTCTGTGATTTTTCTCCATTTAATTGGTGCTTGTGGGTCCTTCACCAGGGGGGTTAGTCTATTTCGGTAAGTTGTTTCTCATGTCTCAGTCTTAATTTGTGTTTCTGTTTCTCATGTCTCTAATTGTCAATCCAAATAAACACTAATCTAGTTGAAATACTCTTTTGTGTGTTCACAGGTTTCCAGCTAGTTTTAAAGGGACCATCAGGTTTTAAAGAGGATGGATTGTTTTAAAGAGACCAACTGGTTTTAAAGTGACCAGATGGTTTTAAAGGTACTGTCTGGTTTTATAGGGACCAGCTGGTCTAAAGGGACCGGCTGGTTTTAAAGGGACGATTTCCAGCAGCGTTATTTCTCGGCAAAGCTCTGAAAACAGGAAGAGTCAGTGGGGGTGGACCAGTGCTGTGACAGGGGTCCAGATCTGTGAGATGAACTCTTAAAGCTTTTGAATGACGTGCCTCAAAGACTCCTCATTGCAACTGATTACCAAAATCTAACATCCTCTGCACATGGGTCCAGAAATCACTAAAAATCCACTCTATTGACTTGTAAATGCAGATGGGATCAACCGCCGGTCCGTTCCAAAGCTGTTTTTTGGCTTTGCAACCATCTGAACCATTTGGATATACAAAATTGACATTGATTGGCCATTTTGTCCATTTGCCACCTCCTGAATTGACTGCCCGGTTCAACGAATCCAACCAGGGAAAGCTGCGTATTTTGGTCCTAATTGAGAAAAGAAGGCTCTCCAGCCGACATGCTCGGTAAATCCCCAAAATGAGACAACCAAGAGGCCTCCCAAGCAGATGGTCAACGCACATCAACCTGCTCTATAAGGCAGTTTCCAGCAGAGAGGGGACATGCACCCCCTTCAGTTTGTTCTGGGTCGGTCCCCTTTCAGATTGATGTACCCAAAAATCCTGAAAAACGAGGTGACCAGGAGGCATTCTCACTAGATGCCTGAGCCAACTGAATGCAGACTAACTTACCCCCAGAGAATATCTGATCTAACATCTAAAAGAGTGTATGGGGTTGTCCTAGCCCCTAACAATGTTACTCAGTGGGAATCAATGATAGTAGCCAGGTTTCAGAATTCCCCGAAAATGAAAGTTTATTGAATATCTTATAATGTATATTAGTTAGGCTCCAGTAATACAGGGTTATGCTAGTGTGATGCCCACTAAGGTTTGATCACAGTTGTGGTAGTTTTTGTAATTTTATAATTAATATTGAAATATTTGTTTAAGGGTTAACTAACCTGTTTTCACCCTCCTTACACTAAAATACTTTAGGTGTATATCAGGAGTATTTATGGGGTTTGCCAGCAGGGGGCAATGTAACAAGTATCGTGGCTTTACGTCAGTTTCCTCTTTCTGCTGAGCGTGTTGAGAAACGGACGTAGAGTTTGCGGTCTCACTGATTTCTCCTGTTTCCAGGTTGGTGAAAGGCTAAATTAAGATGAGCAACTGAGTTGTAACATGTGACATGTCGCTGGATGTTAAAAATACTCGCCAATAATACAGTTTTATGAAAATGAGGACATATACGTCCATGTAGCAGTAGCTACATTTTCGCGCTGGATGACGTCAGCCTTTGCTACTCCACGGCGGGCAGAGTTTATTTTTGGCTCCGACAACAGTTTTGTAAAATATAAATGTTTACAAATATATAATATTGTGTTAAATGTGAAAAGTGGATGTTAAAAACAAATGTGGATTTAAATTGTAAATGTAATAAATCCTCTGCTCTTTCTGCTGAGCGTGTTGAGAAACGGACGTAGAGTTTGCGGTCTCACTGATTTCTCCTGTTTCCACAGAGAGCACATAAGCTGGTTATTTGGTGCCAGCCCGGTACCTGTAACAGTTTATTGGGGACTCGTCCGGGATCAGTCCCACCTTGTGGCTCAAAGCTGATCCAGTGATACTGAAACCTTGGACCGAAAGTGACCCGATGCAACCAGCGAGCTGTAGCCTACTGATGGAGAGGATACCTATAATGGATAAAGAATAATGAATGTGCGTGCAGTGCTGAAATCACAACTCATCAAGAACAGAGCGTGAATTGTGATCCTGGACTCTTGTGACCAAGTGCGAGCAATTGGGAAGCAGTTATGGCAGATGGTGAGAGGAAAAGGTTGGTGTGGGCCATCAAAAAGACCCTGCTCACTCTCTGTGCAGATGAACTGTTCCAGGTTGCCAAGTCAGTGGGTGCAGTGCCAGGAGTGGACGAGTCACTCCTCAAGACAACAGATGAGGAGGGTTGTTTTGAGTACATTTGCAGTTTCATGTTCAGTGAGCCTTTACTGGAGTTAGAGGATTTTGGGATGGTATATTTATTAGACCTAAGGGATGTAATCGACACAGTCATTTAGGGTCGTAATTCACAGGTTGCTGTAGCAATTGATGTATCGGTCAGTGGGGATGTAAGTCATGCTAAGGAAGACGTTAACCAAACTGTTGATAGTGATGCTGCTGATCTTGGGTTTTCTAGTGCAACACACATGACACTCTCTACTGCTAGTGACACACATGACACAGAGCTGCAGAAACTCCTGACTAGTTATGAAGAGGTAAGTAAGAAAATTTTGCAGCTAAAACACACCCCCACTCCACCGTCTGCACCTCAGTCATCTGTAAAGATTGGACCCACCTTACAGAGTAGTAATGTAGCGGGCATCAGAGGTTTAAGTGAAAACTCAACACCACTGACACAGGACAAGTTGCTCTCCTTAAGAGAGCTGTCTTACGTTCATCGCAGAGAACTGAAGATTCAGGGGGGTCAGATTGGGGACCAGGGGTCAGATCTCAGCTATAACAGTGTCTGTCGGCAGATGGATCGTCCTACTCTGTAATGCCTTGTGTGTACCAGCAGAGAAGGCAGAGCTACTGGTGAGCTTCATCCAAGCCAGCAAACCCTCTGAGCAGTGCAGACGCCTACGGACAGGCAGACAGGACATTGTCATCCCAGCAGATCAGGTAACCTGGGTCAAATGCCCAGTCCCTCTCCACAGTCCATCTGACCCAGTCTTCCTATTTGAGCCTGATGACAACAATACGCAGTTGACAGAACTGGATGTGGGGGAAGGTGTGTTGGAGGTACAAAATCCAAGAAAAAACCCTATGTAGCTGTACCGGTGGGTAACAACACCAAAGATACAGTCACACTACCAAGAAAGACAACACTTGGCAGCATCCACTGTGTTGAAAAAGTGATTGCAACAGACAAATGTCTACAAATGTCGATCACTCTCACAGATGAAATTCCTGTACAGAAAGCATATTCAGCACTCCCGAAGCCACTGTTCAAAGAGGTAAAGGAGTACGTACAGGAGCTGCTGATGAGAGGCTGGATTGTTAAATCCCAGTCCCTGTACGCTGCCACAGTTGTCTGTGTTCGAAAGAAAGATGGCAGCCTACGTCTTTGTGTTGACTATCGCCTCCTGAACAAAAAGACTGTACCTGATCGACATCCGCTACCCAGAATCCAAGAGCTGACAGACACACTGGGGGGTTACACCTGGTTTAGCATTCTGGACCAGGGAAATGCTTACCATCAGGGCTTCATTGCTGAGGGTTCACGCCACCTGACTGCCTTCATCACCCCGTGGGGCCTCTATGAGTGGGTCCGTATTCCATTCGGACTCTCAAATGCCCCAGCAGCCTTCCAGCGGAGCATGGAGGAGGTATTAGGCACGCTCAGGGATGAGTGCTGCATCCCATATCTGGATGACGTGCTCTGTTATGCAAGAACATTCGATGAACATGTGGAGGGCCTCCATAAAGTTCTCCAGGCTCTTCAACTGCACGGAGTAAAACTGAGACTGGAGAAATGTGAAATTTTCAAACAAGAAGTCAGGTATGTGGGGCGCCTTGTGTCAGCTGATGGTGTCAAGATCGACCCACGGGACCTTGAAGCAGTCAGAACCTTGACATGTAAGACACCACAGACAGTTGGTGAGGTAAGGAAACTGACCAGCTTCCTAGGATATTATCGATCGTACGTCCAGGATTTTTCCAGGATCGCAAAGCCAATCTATGAGCTTCTCCAGACTAAGCCAGGAAAAGCCCAGATTCCAGCACATGGGAAAACCACCAAACGCCCACAACTGCCTTCCCGAGAGCCTGTTGACTGGACCTCTCAACATCAGGAAGCTTTAGAGCAACTGATCACTCTCCTTATCCTCTCCTGTTTTAGCATATCCTGATTTCGACCTACCTTTCACGCTGCATACAGATGCCTCAGACCAAGGCCTGGGGGCTGTCCTCTATCAGCGTCAGAATGGAAAGCTGAGAGTCATTGGCTATGGCTCGAAGACTTTGACACCAGCGGAGCGTAACTACCTCCTGCACAGTGGGAAATTGGAGTTCCTCGCACTGAAATGGGCAGTGTGTGAAAAGTTTTGGGACTACCTGTACTACGCTTCCAATTTCATGGTGTATACGGACAACAACCCCCTGACCTACATCATGAGTACAGCAAAGCTCAACGCTGTTGGTCATAGGTGGGTGGGAGAACTTTCAGATTTCCGGTTTGACATTAGGTACAGGCCTGGAAAATCAAATGTAGATGCAGACACACTGTCTCGCCTACCCTTGGACATGGAAAAATATGAAGGGGTTTGTACAGAGGAGCTCTCGAACGAGGTAGTGCGTGCCACATGGGATGGGAGTCAGGCAGCAGAACGGAAGGATGTGGCCTGGGTTGCAGCACTTAACATGTTTTCCCCGGATCCTCCCCCGCACCCTCATGGTCACCTGCCAGCTATCAGCCGTGATGATCTTGTTAAGTCTCAAAGAGAGGATCAAGCTATAGGCAAGATCATTGAGTTAAAGGAGTCCAACACAAAGCTGACAGATGACGTACGTCAAACTGTAAGTGGAGCCACTCGAAAGCTGCTGCATGAGTGGAGTAAGTTGCAACTTGAAGACGGCCTCCTTTACAGAAGGATGAACCAGCAAAAGCAATTAGTCCTCCCTCTGAAACACAGGCCAATAGTTCTGAAGTACCTGCACAATGAGATGGGTCACGTAAGCACAGAAAGAGTGTTCCATCTTGCTCGGGAAAGATTTTACTGGCCCTTTATGGCTAAAGAAATTGAAGACTACGTCACCCGAAAATGTCCCTGTATCAGGTCAAAGCAACCCACGACACACACTCGAGCTCCTATGGACAGCATCACGTCGATTACTTCAATAATTTCATACCCCGGTTTGGATATCCATCCAAACTACATCATGACCAGGGTCGTGAATTTGAGAACAAACTGTTCCAATCATTGCAGCAGCTGTCAGGGGTTGGCCACTCGCGGACGTCGCCCTACCACCCACAAGGCAAGCCAGCTGAGCGGTTGAACCGCACCATCCTCCAGATGTTAAGAACATTGACTGAGAGTGAGAAGCTGCGGTGGAAGGATCACCTCCCGCATGTTATACATGCATACAATTGTACCAGACACGAATCAACCGGCTACTCACCGTTTTTACTCCTCTATGGCCATCACCCACATCTCCCAGTCGACTTGCTGTTTGGATTGGTTGGGGAAAGGGAACCATACTCACCTAGAGGATTTGCAGAGAAATGGGCTAAAAGGATGTCAGAAGCCTACCGCATTGCTGGCGAGAATAGCAAAAAGTCCAGTGCAAGGGGAAAAGTGACATATGACAAAAAAGCAAGAGGAGTGGTACTGCAACCAGGGGACAGAGTTTTGGTCCGGAACCTCAGTGAACGTGGAGGGCCAGGCAAATTAAGGGCATACTGGGAGAAGACTATGTACATAGTCGAACGTCAACTTGCTGAGAACCCAGTGTATGTTGTCGGCCCTGAAATGGGAGACAAACAGAAAAGCAGAGAGAGCACATAAGCTGGTTATTTGGTGCCAGCCCGGTACCTGTAACACTAGGGTCATGGAACCCCCAGGTTGCTAGGGTTAGGGAACCCCCAGGTGGCTAGGGTTAGGGGTAGGATTAGTGGCTCTTGGTCTTGGCCCCTCTCAGCCTGACTTGTCCTTAACTCTAATGGTTTGTCAGCAAAGCCAGTCATTGGCCTTGAAGCTAAGGTGGTGTTGTCTTGGTTAAGATCCATAGAGTTTATTTTCTGTGGCGTGTTTTCACAATCTTTCACAATCCTCCCTGGACTCAGAATGGACTTTTCGCACCTGTGACAGACTCTTTTTCGAGGAAGTTGTCACCCCAAAATATCAGATTTACAATTGAATACATCTACTGTGCATTTTTTGGTCAAACATCTGATGGGGAAAAAACATCAGAGCTGCTAACTGAGGGAGCTTGGTAGGGAAGGCTGGCTGCCCCAGGATTTGCGCACTGAAAAACGAAAAGAACTACAGATCATTAAGAAACACTCTGGTCAAGCGGTGGAAGCATCTATTGACCACTGCAAGACGCTGGACCGCGAGTTGCCAGCTGCTGCCTCCAGGCCTTGAAGGGCTTTTTAAAAAAAGAGATTTTTCATTTAAGTATCTGCAATGATATTCAATTTGTAACCAGAACAATTAGCATGTTCACAAATTCACATGTTCACAGCATTTTGTATGTCTGACGAGATCCACTAATCATACTGGTGGAAAGTTTCTCATGAAATCAGTGCTCCTTCAGAGAACCTATACTCAGGACTGGAGTGTTGACAAATATAAATGATCTAGGCTGTTTTACCCAATCATTATTTTATTTCAATATAAACAGCTGTTTTACATTTGTACATCAGTTTATCAAAAATGTATAAAACTTTCCTTTTATTTTGGACTCATTCTGGCCTTCGGTGTACATCAATATTTTTGTCATACACAAACAGAAAAAAGAAACAAACTTAAATTAATTCGTCACTCTTTGGAAACATGAAGAAAAGCTCAGTTTTAATTTGTTTTCATTGATTTTTTAGGGGTCGAACTTTGCCACCAGTCACTTTGTCATGGTGGCAAACATTTTCTGTAATGAAAGAGTTTAAAAAAGAACTGTCGGATCTCTTTGGATTGCACACCATAGATGATGGGGTTGAGCCCCCCGGGCACGATGACAAACAGAATAGAAGAGAATTTTTTGTAGTCAGAGTACTCAGGGACTCGATGCAATGCTATAGTAGTGAATCCACACAGTGACATGATCAGGTACACAACCAGGTGGGTGCTGCAGGTCTTCAGGGCTTTGCTGTTCAGAGACTTGTTCTTACTGGTTAGACACACTGTGGTAATCCTACTGTAGGTGAGCACCATGCTGCCGATGGAGGCTATGTAGAGGACCACAGTGTAGGTGAGGCCATAGACATTGTTAACCAGCACGCTCTCACAGGACAGTTTGAACAGGGAGGCGTTGTCACAAAAGGGGTTTTTGATCAGAGTCCTGCACAGATTTAAGCGGATGGTCAGACCCAGCAGGACCCCCACCAAGAAGAAGGACGCCCCCCCAGGCATAGGCAGTCAGCTTGATGATCATCCTGCTGGTCATGATGGAGGTGTAGTGGAGGGGCTGGCAGATGGCCACATACCTGTCGAAGGCCATGACCATCAGCATGGTGTGGGAGGTGGTGCCGAACATTTGTGTGGTGAAGGCCTGTACCACGCAGGCATAGTAGCCGATGAGCCGCTCAGAGGGGGGCAGCAGCAGGTCTGAGAGCAGACGGGGTAAAATGTTGCAGCTGCCCATGATATCGCTGACTGTGAGGTTACAGAATAGGATGTACATGGGCTGGTGCAGGTTCCTGTCAATGCAAATTATAACCAAAATGCCCAAGTTCATGACCATAAACAGAGCATATGAAATTAAAAAGAAGGAAAACACAGTGAACTTGGACTCCTCTGGGACCTGTAAGCCCTCCAGCTGGAGCGTAGCGCTGTTGTAGGTGTAGTTTTCCATCAGCCTGAAACAACAAGCAAAGACCCCCCAAAAAATATGGTGAATCTGCAATACGGAAGACAATGATCAAACAGCATGAATGTGTTGGTGGGAGCAGCATACATGTTCTCTGACAGCACTGGACGATGTGGAAAGCCAATATGCAGTGCTCCCGGCTGGCTCAGGTTAACACATACTGCAACGGGTAGGGCGACCTACAGAAATTTGAAGAACCCTGTCGGCTCTTATCCACCCACAGGGTGTCATGGCCGTCGCCATGGCTGTCCTCACCAGTGGTTGCTAAGCAGCAATACTTTGAGTTTGATCTGTTTTCTGGTCTTTGGGATCAGTGCATTGAAGGAAAGTGATAATAATAAAAACTTTTGAAACTCACACTTTCATTCTCTTTCTGTAGGGTCACATTAAAACTCCAAGGGGCTTCATGGCTCTTTTCCATCAAACACATGGTTTGGCCTGGTTACATTTACATCTATGCATTTAGCAGATGCTTTTATCCAAAGTGACTTACAAAAAGAGTGTTTAACATTCATCCACAATACAATAATAAACATGCTAGAAGAAGATCTAACATTGAGGATTTAACATTCAACTATTGCATAGATTAAACAAGTACCATACATTGTGTTATGGTATTAGGAAATAAATGCATTTCTGAGCTTTCAGGACAAGAGATACTCTCAGAAGAGCTTGCTCTACAAGGATTTCTTGAAGGAGGAAAAAGAATCCGATGCACTGAGAATGCTTGTAATGTCATTCCACCAGCGTGGAACCACAGGTGAGAACAGTCCAGATTGACCTCTACTGTATTGGCACCGTCCAGGCTTTCGCCCATTGAATTCTCGGATAGGCTCCAGTCCCCCCGCGACGCCATTAAGGAATAAGTGGAAGATGGATAGATGGACGTATTGTTGGCCGGTTTAGCTGGCGCTCCTTGGAGGAACGGAGTGGGAGAATGGTGACATAGGACTTTAAGAGGGTCTTAGCTGATTTTATTTGACAAATTGCAGTCCAGCACTATAATCTCCGAAGCACTAAGCCTTTCAACTAGACCGCTACTTTTTTTTTATTTTTTATATTTTGAACTATATTCCTCGATTTATTTTTGTTAAAAGACTCTACTTCTTTATCTGAAATGTTACCAGAGCTGTGTTTCAGTCTCTGTCAGGCTCAGTTTGTGTTTTGCACCTTTGAGATGGTTCCGCATAAAGTATGAGGCTCAGATCCACAAACTGAATTTTTGAGGATGAGTGTTTGTTTTTTTCTCATTGAACTCACCAACAACTTTGTCCAAACTCAACTTCTGTAATTAGGCAGCTGGATGTTGTGTGTCTGTGGATCTGTTGCATCAACCTTAACAGTCATCAGTGGGAGCAGCCTCAAGAGGATTCTCCTCTCTACAACAAATGCCTGAAAAAAGTTGTGAGTTGTGTTTGTGAAGTGTGTGCGTCTGAGCCTCAGTTTGTGCGTCTGAACCTCAGTTTGTACGTCTGGGCCTCAGATTGTGCGTCTGAGCGTCAGATTGTGCATTGGGAATCTGCTTGTGTTGCTGGTCGTAGTGGTGATGAGCCCCTGTGTGCCAGTGACCAGCAGGTTAATAGAATTAGTGTTTATTGGGAGGAGTTAAGGGTGAGTGGGACACGAGGGCATCCTGTCACTGCAGCCTGTTCCTGTCTGGCCGGCCTGTTGGATTTTAGTTTTTATGGTTCTTTGCTTCTTTCTCATGTGCAGTGATGTGAGTCCACTTCAGTTTTGACCAGCTGCTCTGTGAGAACCAGCTCTTGGTTGCTGGGGCTGGTTCAGGAGTTTCTGACCAGAGAGAAACCAGGAGATGGGGACAGAAAAGACAACATCTACTTCCTGAATGGGAGTTTTTAGACAAGCAAAAAGTCTTCTGTTACACTTTATTCATGAAGTTTCCTTTGAACCTTACACTTCCACCCTGGTGGCATCAGTGTACTCTCCCTGTTGTGGTTCTAGAGGACCCAGATGTGGGTCCATGTGGGCCCCAGGAGCTTCATTACTGATGAACAGCCACCACTGGGCCTGCCCTCTCTTCCCAGAGGACTAATTACCATCAGAAACTATTGGTTAGCTTGTCATTAGCAGGCCTCTCACAGTGGAATTAATCACAGCAGTGTATCTGGCCAGTAAGAGCAAGTCCCTGAAAAGCAAAGCCCTGAAGACCTGCAGCACCCACCTGGTTGTGTATCTGATCATGTCGCTCAGCGGCTACACCATCGTCATCCTGCACCGCTTCCCAGAATACTCTGACTACAGGAAGCTGTCTGCCATTCTGTTTGTCATTGTGCCAGGGGGCCTCAACCCCATCATCTATGGCCTGCAGTCGAAAGAGATCCGCAGCTTCCTATGCAAAATGTTTGGTGGAGGGAAATGTTGGACTCTGTGCAAAAGCAAATAATGAATCGCTACATCGAGAGGTCACGTGAACCAAGAGCAGCTGTTAGTTCTGCAGAAATACATTTATGTGAGTCAGTGGTACTCAGAAGGACTTCTGTATCATAAACTCTGTTGTGTTGATGGAAAGGGTTCAAGTTAGTTTTTCAAAGCAATGAGATGTTCAGGCTCGACTTAGAAATAAAAATCTTCAAAAAAAGTCAAAATATGCCAAGGATAGAGATTGTGCACATTGTGCACAAGGGATCCTATGAAAAACAATAATGAAAGAAATAATGACAAATATACTCCCAATAATGATGATATCTGGTAAAGAGCCCTTCAAATAAATGAATTTCCATATAAAATGTGGTAATTTGACATAAGGTTTATTTAGTCTTTACAATGTACAGAAAATAAAAAGACACAATGTCAACACTGCAAAATACTTAGTGGATGGAAAATATGTAATGGCTGGGGGCCCAGATGGAGATAGCCCCGTCCTCACAGAGACGCTGTCCAAAGTCAGAACTCTGGGGCAGAATTACACATTTAGCTCATGTTTTTCCTTTGATCAGAGCCTAAGAACCTCCCACCAAACCCCCCATTCTTTTACCATCATGATGAAAAGAAATACAGAAAAGATCTGCAGAACTATACGTAAGTTTTCCATGAAAGCTCAACGAGGAAAGACTTCAAACTACAGATAATCCTCTTTAAAAGTATCCTGAGTTCTGAAATCACTTCCATGTTTAGTTTAGAAAAAACAAATTTGATTTCTCTGGAGTTTCAGAAGAAAAAAGTTAAAAGACAAAAACATTTTTTCTTGTTTTTGTCTTTATTCTCTTAAAAATGTAATCTGGAAAAGTTTCTAATTAAACAGTTTTTTAAATACAATCATATAAATGCAATGAGAAGCAAAATCTCCACCTTTTGCTGTGAGTTATGACTGAATTTCCTCCATTGCTTTCCTTTTCTGGTTGTAATAAACCTCCAAATCATTCCAGTAGCTGGAAGCTGCTGTTTTCTAGCAACTAGAAGAAATTTGAGTAAATTAGTGACTTAATGATATAATATTCTGTGATTTTTCTCCATTTAATTGGTGCTTGTGGGTCATTCACCAGGGGGGTTAGGCTGTTTTGTTCATTTTTTTCTCATGTCTCAGTCTTAATTTGTGTTTCTGTTTCTCATGTCTCTAATTAGCAATCCTAATAAACACTAATCCAGTCGAATTACTCGTTTGTCCGTTCACGGGTTTTCAGCTGGTTTTAAAGGGACCATCAGGTTTTAAAGGGGATGGCTGCTTTTAAAGGGACCAACTGGTTTTTAAGTGACCAGATGGTTTTAAAGGGACTGTCTGCTTTTATAGAGACTAGCTGGTCTAAAGGGACCGGCTGGTTTTAAAGGGACGATTTCCAGCAGCGTTATTTCTCGGAAAAGCTCTGAAACCAAGAAGGGTCAGTGGGGGTGGACCAGTGCTGTGACAGGGGTGCCTCAATGACTCCTCGTTGCAATTGATTACCAAAATCTAACATCCTCTGCACATGGGTCCACAAATCACAACAAATCCACTCTGATGACTTGTAAATGCAGATGGGATCAACCGCCGGTCCGTTCAAAAGCTGTTATCTTGGCTTTGCAACCATCTGAACCATTTGGATATACAAAATTGACATTGATTGGCCATTTTGTCCATTTGCTACCTCCTGAATTGACTGCCCGGTTCAATGAATCCAACCAGGGAAAGCTGCGTATTTTGGTCCTAATTGAGGAAAGAAGGCTCTCCAGCCGACATGCTTGGTAAATCCCCAAAAATGAGACGACCAAGAGGCCTCCCAAGCGGATGGTCGACGCACATCCACCTGCTCTATAAGGCAGTTTCCAGCACAGAGGGGACATGCACCCCCTTCAGTTTGTTCTGGGTTGGTCCCCTTTCAGATTGATGAACCCCAAAATCCTGAAAAACGAGGTGACTCACTAGATAACTGAGCCAACTGAATGCAGACTAACTTACCCCCAGAGAATATCTGATCTAATGTCTAAAAGAGTGTATGGGGTTGTCCTAGCCCTTAACAACGTTACTCAGTGGGAATCAATGGCCAGCCTTTTGCTGATAGTAGCAAGGTTTCAGAATTCCCCAAAAGTGAAAGTTGAATATCTTATAATGTATATTAGATAGGCTCCAGCAATACAGGGTTATGCTAGGGTCATGGAACCCCCAGGTTTCTAGGGTTAGGGAAACACAGATGGTTAGGGCTTGGAAGCCCCCACGTTGCTAGGGTTAGGGAACCCCCAGGTGGCTAGGGTTAGGGGTAGGATTAGTGGCTCTTGGTCTTTACCCCTCTCAGCCTGACTTGTCCTTAACTCTAATGGTATGTCAGCAAAGCCAGTCATTGGCCTTGAAGCTAAGAGGGTGTTGTCTTGGCTAAGATCCATAGAGTTTATTTGCTGTGGCGTGTTTTCACAATATTTCACAATCCTCCCTGGACTCAGACTGGACTTTTCGCACCTGTGACAGACTCTTTTTCGAGGAAGTTGTCACCCCAAAATATCAGATTTACAATTGAATACATCTACTGTGCATTTTTTTGTCAAACATCTGATGGGGAAAAAGCATCAGAGCTGCTAACTGAGGGAGCTTGGTAGGGAAGGCTGGCTGCCCCAGGATTTGCGCACTGAAAAACGAAAAGAACTACAGATCATTAAGAAACACTCTGATCAAGTGGTGGAAACATCTATTGACCATTGCAAGACGCTGGACCGCGAGTTGCCAGCTGCTGCCTCCAGGCCTGGAAGGGCTTTTAAAAAAAATAGATTTTTCATTAAAGTATCTCCAATGATATTCAATTTGCAACCAGAACAATTAGCATGTTCACAAGTTCACATGTTCACAGCATTTTGTATGTCTGACGAGATCCACCAATCATACTGGTGGAAAGTTCCTCATGAAATCAGTGCTCCTTCGGAGAACCACGACTCAGGACTCAAGTGTTGACAAATATAAATGATCTAGGCTGTTTTACCCAATCATATATGGAAAGGTTGTTAAAAACGTAAAGAACTATTAGATTATTGTGATTATTTACTTCTGACGTTGTTAGAGTCAGTTGAAGTTTTTATTTTATTTCAATATAAACAGCTGTTTTACATTTGTACATTAGTTTATCAAAAAATGTATAAAACTTTCCTTTTATTTTAGAATATTTCAGTCATACACAAACAGAAAAAAGAAACAAACTTAAATGAATTTGTCACTCTTTGGAAACATGAAGAAAAGCTCAGTTTTCATTTGTTTTCATAGCTTTTATAGGGGTTGTACTTTTGCCACCAGTCACTTTGTCATGGTGGCAAACATTTTCTGTAATGAAAGAGTTTAAAAAAGAACTGTCGGATCTCTTTGGATTGCACACCATAGATGATGGGGTTGAGCCCCCCGGGCACGATGACAAACAGAATAGAAGAGATCTTTTTGTAGTCAGAGTACTCAGGGACTCGATGCAACGCTATAGTAGTGAATCCACACAGTGACATGATCAGGTACACAACCAGGTGGGTGCTGCAGGTCTTCAGGGCTTTGCTGTTCAGAGACTTGTTCTTACTAGTCAGACACACTGTGGTAATCCTACTGTAGGTGAGCACCATGCTGCCGATGGAGGCTATGTAGAGGACCACAGTGTAGGTGAGGCCATAGACATTGTTAACCAGCACGCTCTCACAGGACAGTTTGAACAGGGAGGCGTTGTCACAAAAGGGGTTTTTGATCAGAGTCCTGCACAGATTTAAGCGGATGGTCAGACCCAGCAGGACCCCCACCAAGAAGAAGGACGCCCCCCAGGCATAGGCAGTCAGCTTGATGATCATCCTGCTGGTCATGATGGAGGTGTAGTGGAGGGGCTGGCAGATGGCCACATACCTGTCGAAGGCCATGACCATCAGCATGGTGTGGGAGGCGGTGCCAAACAGATGTGTGGTGAAGGCCTGGACCACGCAGGCATAGTAGCCGATGAGCCGCTCAGAGGGGGGCAGCAGCAGGTCTGAGAGCAGACGGGGTAAAATGTTGCAGCTGCCCATGATATCGCTGACTGTGAGGTTACAGAATAGGATGTACATGGGCTGGTGCAGGTTCCTGTCAATGCAAATTATGACCAAAATGCCCAAGTTCATGACCATAAACAGAGCATATGAAATTAAAAAGAAGGAAAATACAGCGAACTTGGACTCCTCTGGGACCTGTAAGCCCTCCAGCTGGAGCGTAGCGCTGTTGTAGGTGTAGTTTTCCATCAGCCTGAAACAACAAGCAAAGACCCCCAAAAATATGGTGAATCTGCGATACAGAAGACGTTATTCAAAGAGCATGAATGTGTTGGTGAGAGCAGCATACATGTTCTCTGACAGCACTGGACGATATTGAAAGCCAATATGCAGTGCTCCCGGCTGGCTCAGGTTAACACATACTGCAACGGGTAGGGCGACCTACAGCAATTTAAAAGAACCCTGTCGGCTCTTATCCACCCACAGGGTGTCATGGCCGTCACCATGGCTGTCCTCACCAGTGGTTGCTAAGCAGCAATACTTTGAGTTTGATCTGTTTTCTGGTCTTTGGGATCAGTGCATTGAAGGAAAGTGATAATCATCAATACTTTTCAAACTCACACTTTCATTCTCTTTCTGTAGGGTCACATTAAAACTCCAAGGGGCTTCATGGCTCTTTTCCATCAAACACATGGTTGGCCTGGTAACATTTACATCTATGCATTTAGCAGACGCTTTTATCCAAAGTGACTTACAAAAAGAGTGTTTAACATTCACCCACAATACAATAATAAACATGCTAGAAGAAGATCTAACATTAAGGATTTAACATTCAACTATTGCATAGATTACATAAGTACAATACATTGAGTACTATGTGGTATTAGGAAATAAGTGCATTTCTGAGCTTTCAGGACAAGAGATACTCTCAGAAGAGCTGGGTCTCCAAGGATTTCTTAAAGGAGGAAAGAGAATATGATGCTTGTAATGTCATTCCACCAGTGTGGAACCACAGGTGAGAACAGTCCAGATTGACTTGTACTGTATTGTTGGCACCGTCCAGGCTTTCGCCCATTGACCACTGGAATAGGCTCCAGTCCCCCAGCGACGCCATTAAGGAATAAGTGGATGATGGATAGATGGACGTATTGTTTGCCGGGTCAGGCTCAGTTGGTGATTTGTACCTTTGAGATGGTTCCATAAAAAGTATGTGTTGTAAATAAATAAAGGTCATTTTAAAAAAAATCCAGCCAAGCAAAAAAACGGATGGGTGACATCATTTTCACGTAATGACCAAGTGGCGCGGGACGACATTCATACACCTTGTTAACAGCCAGCCGGCACATATCGTCTTTTACATGTGACGCAAACGGCTGATACATAACGTCATTTATACGCGATACAAGCGAAGACAAACTCTTTATTTATTTTAATTTCTTTTTATTCTATTTAATTTTTTGTTGTCCAGTTGGTTTTTCTTATAATAAGATTTTATTTCACAAAATCATATACAAGCAACATGGTTAATCATTTTTAAACATTCCAAAGGAACACGTGCAGTCAGAAATGTATGAAATAAATAATTTATAGAAAAAGACGTAAATCACAAATATATGAAAATATAGTTAGGGCTTTGATCTCTGATCATAATTAAAAGTTTCATTTAATATTTAATTGTCATTATATAAAGGGCTTTTGTGAACTACAGAAGCTTGTTATAAAATGAATAGAACCTAGGTTTCAATTTCATATGTTTACATTTGCGAATGTAAAATTTTGCAAGAATGATTATATTATTTACTAGGAAGTCCCATTCGTTATTGTCCATTACAGCTCCATAAATAATGTAATTTTTAGAAAAAGGTTCAATATCATCGCAAAATATATCTTTTTTTTGTTTTAAAAACCACATCTCTGTCGCAATAGTTCATCAGATGGGTACACCCTATTTAAAACCTTGAAATGGATTTATTTTTCTTTTTGATTTATGGGAAATTTTACGTATTTAGAGCATAATGAATATATTATATCTTTACGGGAAGATTTGTTTAATAGAGTTACAGAAGGGCAATCAAGGGTGTATCTTTCTATTAATTTTATTAGGAATTTTAATTTCCAACTAATAGATTTGGAAGATTAGGGGAAATTTCAGTAGAATTAAGAACAATCTCTTGAATGAAATTTAAAATAAGAATGGGGATGGCTCTCAAGAAGGAAGTGAAAGAGTTACGATTAACTACAACATCATATTTAAGACATCATTTTCATACATGACTTGTTTTTAACTGTAATGTTCTGCAGGGTGAATTATGGTTGTACAAAAGTTTCCAATATAAAACGACCTGCTGATGAAACAGAGATTATTTGACCAGAAGTGTTTTAATATTAAAATCACAAATTAATTTTAAAATTTCTAAAATTTTAAAATGCCTCCAAGTTTCTTGAAGATTTCACTGGGGACATGATGCCAGAAACTCTTAATGTTCAGAAAAGATTTCAACCAGTTAATTTTCAATGATGGAATCAAAATCAATAGCTTGAAGTGCCCCTTTTAGATTCTATTAAGACATTCACAGGATGTTTTTTATCTTTTCTTTCTGTCATGTTAGAGTCTGTTTGTGAAGTTTGTGCTTCCGAGCCTTAGTTTGTACATCTGAGCCTCAGTTTGTGCATTGTGTTAGATTCTGTTCATACATTCACGGCATGTTTTTTTTGTTTTTTTCTGTTGTGTTATAGTCTGTTTGTGAGGTTTGTGCATCTGATCCTCAGTTTGTATATCTGAGATTCAGTTTGTGCATCGTGTTGGATTCTGTTCATGAATTTTATGCATCGAAGCCTCAGTTAGTGCGTCTGAGCCTCAATTTTTGTGTCTGAGCCTCATTTTGTGCGCCGTGTTGGAGTCTGTTCCTGAAGTTTGTGTGTCTAGACCTCAGTTTATGCGTCTGAGCATCAGTTTGTGTGTCTGAGCCTCAGTCTGTGCATCTGAGCCTCAGTTTGTGCATTGTGTTGAATTCTGTTCATACACTAATAGGATGAGTTTTTGTTTTTTTTCTGAGAGAAGCCACCAACAACTTTGTCCAAACTCAGTTTCTGTAATTAGGTAGCTGGATGTTGTGTGTCTGTAGATCTGTTGCATCAACCTTAACAGTCACCAGTGGGAGCAGCCTCTAGAGGATTCTCCTCTCTACAACAAATGCCTGAAAAAAGTTGTGAGTTGTGTTTGTGAAGTGTGTGCGTCTGAGCCTCAGTTTGTGCGTCTGAGCCTTAATGTGTACGTCTGGGCCTCAGATTGTGCGTTTGAGCGTCACTTTGTGTGTTGGTAATCTGCTTGTGTTGCTGGTCGTAGTGCTGATGAGCCCCTGTGAGCCAGTGACCAGCAGGTTAATAGAATTAGTGTTTATTGGGAGGGGTTGAGGGTGAGTGGGACACGAGGGCATCCTGTCCCTGCAGCCTGTTCCTGTCTGGCCGGCCTGTTGGATTTTAGTTCTTATAGTTCTTTGCTTCTTTCTCTGTGCTGTGATCTGAGTCCACTTGAGTCTTTACCAGCTGCTCTGTGAGAACCAGCTCTTGGTTGCTGGGGCTGGTTCAGGAGTTTCTGACCCGAGAGAAACCAGGAGATGGGGACAGAAAAGACAACATCTACTTCCTGAATGGGTCCATGTGGGTCCCAGGAGCTTCATTACTGATGAGCAGCTACCACTGGGCCTGCCTTCTCCTCCCAGAGGGCTAATTACCATCAGAAACTGTTGGTTAGCTTGTCATTAGCAGGCCTCTCACAGCGGACTTCATCAATGAGGCTAATTAAGGGGGTTGCTGCGGCAACGTCCCGCCATTAGGTGGCCTTGCCATTAGGGGGCAGCGTGATCCCCTCCGGATCCCCCAACATGCAACAGTTCCCAGTTTATCCAACAAAGTTTTTGTTTTTTTTCTAATTTTGATTAATAAAAAAAGCAATAACAGAAACACTTTTTTACTTTTACAAACATAATAAAACTTCAAGTGAAATAAAAAAAAGCTATGCAATTAAAGATAATACAAATAGAGAATAAATTGGAATTAAAGGACTGTGGTTTTGTTTCTAAATCATATTATCCAGTTAAATAAAAAGGTTTAAGGGCATTCTGGTGCATTCTAAAAAGAGCTTTGACATGTAACAGAAAGTCAGTATGAAGTGCTTAAAACTTGGACTGGATTTGAAAGAATTTTGCCTAATGGATGAAAAATGATAATGATAATGGTGTTTATTAGAAAGTAATTTTTTGGATTGTTAAGTCCCCATTGTTTAGTCCAAAATAAGGCCAGATATCATGTCTCTATCAGAGAACAAATTGAGAGGGAGTTTTAGGGGACAGCTAGTCAAAAACATGCTCTTTCAAACAAAGTTTTTTCATCAGAAAATCGCAAAAACAGAAATGTTTTGTACTTTTATAAAGAAAAGACATAATAAAATACCAAGTGCAAAAAGGATGCATAAAAAATGCCATGCAATTAAAGATTATATGAATAAAGGTTTATCGTATTCTTCAGTTAAATAAAAAGGTCTGAGGGCATTTTTATGGTGCATTCTACTAAGAGTTTTTAGATTTAACAGAAAGTTATATTAAAGGTCCAGAGCAGAGACCTGAAAACTGGACTGATGTGTTTCTGTTTCCTGGTTCAGGTCAGAACAGGAACAGCACCGTTCTGGATGTTCAGCAGCTGGATCACTGGAGTCCAGTGTCCAGTGAACCCTCCTGCTAAGAGGTGCCATGTTTTCATTCTAATGGCTGAGACGACAACTTATCCAGGTGTACACCTGAAACCAGAAATGCAGCTAAAGCCAGCAGAGCAAAGTCTATCTGTCAGACATTTGGCTCCACCTGCTGCTCAGCCTTTGCTGGTGCAGCAGGAGGTTGAACCTCGACAGCCTCTGAGGGGGTGCAGCATCTGAGGGTGTGCAACTTCTCAGGGTGTGTAGCCACTGAGGGGATGCAGCTTCTGTGGGGGTGTAGCTTCTGCGGGAGTGTAGCCTCTAAGGGGGTGTAGCTTCTGAGGGTGTGAAACTACTGAGAAGGTGCAGCCTCTGGAGTATATGTGACCACAACCAGGGTCCAAACATCATAAATAACTTTTTTTTATACTTAGAAGTAGAAACTTTTGAGTCATCTGGTCTTTTCATATTATGAAGCAGCAGTAGAGAAGTTTGTGAACCCTAAAAGTATGTGTTTCTGACTAGTTTTTCCAGCAGAATTCCACCATATGTTTGCTCTGATGACAGTGGTCTTAATCATAAACCATATTGTAATTTTCTCCCACAATTACACACTCTGTAAGTAAGTGATCATTTATTTTATGCTGGGTTGTTAAAGCCATTGATATTAGCAAGAATGCTATACTCATAATCAATATTTCAACACAATTACTAGCCAATGACCATTGTTACTAGATTGAGAGGTCACTAATTTACCAGGAGAGTTATAAAACAGAATGGCTATTTCATCTGATTTCGAGGAGTTGTGGTCCAAAATTATTTTATTTTCTATTTTTTATTAGGGTGCCCATGCTAGCCACTTTACCAGTGAGATTTTTTATCGCTTCTAGGATGACTTTCGTACATGCATCTGTAGTCCAGTCTGTCATTTTGGTGGCTGGTTGGCATTTACCAGAGAAAAAGGGTAATTTATTTCGAGGCTCTAAAAGTGTTGCTGTTTACTGTAGTAGCGGCCGTATCACTGTGGGATGGGGAGTGTTTAATGGCTCAGTTCCTTCACACTAATGAGTTTCAAGATAGTGTAAAGCTTGAAAGGTTATTAAAATTTTGGGACAAGTAAACAGCCCTCGGAAGTCATGATGCACCCGGTCTGCCATCTTGCCCAGAACCTGAGAATTGTAGCTTTTATTTTATGTATTATGTGTTACTATGTAAAGTGGGGAAACTAGAAATATAGAACAAAATGTGATGCTAACATGCAGGACAACTTCGGACAAAGAGTTTTAGCCACTTTGATAAGAAAGTAAATTTTACCCAAAACAGAACAGTTACAGATCCAGATGGCAGCTTTATGATAGTTATTGTACATATTCAAGGTATGAAGCTGTGTTTTTCTTATCAATATGATCCAAATGTTGACCACCCCTCAGCTTCTATGTGCTATTTTCTCTTTACACAGCATAAGTAGTGTTAATTTGAGTTAAAAGTTCTAGTGTTAATTATTCAGAGTTGGCAAGTGTTGATTTTCGAGTCACGTTACCTCTTGCAGTGCTGAAAAAGCTCTATAAACTGGGTTATTTCATGGAGTCAATCCCAAACACTTTTTGGAGTTGATTTCTTCATCCGGTCTTTTCGCGCTCTTGGTGAAAGGAGGCTGACAGAAGTTTGTCGTGGAGATCATAGCTTTTTTAAAGTAAGAGCTATATACAACAGTTTAAGACTGTTTATATACTAATAATTATAAAATGTTTTCAATTTTTTAATGAGATTGAAAGCATGTAGCAGTTTGCGAATGTACATAACTACTAAACTGATAAAAGCCTGTTAGCTTAAGTCAAAGCCTAAGTGTTCGTTAAGTTTGTTAGGCTAAGTAGAGCTGATCTTCAAATTTAATAAGGTACAGTGAAAATAATTCTGTACATATTATACATAATTTCAAACAATGTTATACTGTTATGAAAGAAATGCTAATCAGTATTTATATGATTATGCAAGAAGATTGAGGAGTATCGTCCTTGAAAAGGTATACGTTATGTTGGACCGATTCTTTAGCTCGAAACCTGAGAATAAACCAGAGTTGACCAAAGTACAAAAATAACATTTATTGGACACAGTTAAGTATATTAGCGCTGGGCTCTTCACAGAAAAAAACCTCTCTTTGGGTCTCAGTCGGCAAAGAGCCGAGATCTGGGTGTGATGGGGATTATCTCCTGGGCTCGGTCCTCATCTTCAAAGGTGGAATGGACATAACCAAGTCCTATTGGCTAGTTACCTCTGGCCACAAACAGGCCAGGTCCTAATTCATTCGGATGACATTGGAATGTGGTAACAATTGGTGTGTGTGTGCGTTGACCGAAAGACGTGGATCTAATAGAACAGAGAGAGAAAAAGAGAGAAAAGAGAGTCTGTGGACAGCCTGAGACTTTAACATAAAAATATAGTTCTAAAAGAAATAAGACAATCAGTAATTTACATAGATCATGTTATAGCATACAATGCTAATGTGAGTAATTATAGCCAAATTCTAACAGTTAGAATTTGAATTTGTGGTAGCATGTCAGCTAGTGGTTAGGTGAGCTATTACACGCATTAATTTAGCTGTTTGGGTGGAGAGAACATGTCCAGAGTATGATGAGATAAGGAGATAAGAAGACTGTTAAAGACAAATTTTGGTAAGCTGGACCACGTCCAGGGATGACACACTAGACACGCTAAATTTCTTGCATTAATCGTCGAAATTTGACGTCTATGTAATGTTGTAGTTTGACAAGCCAATACAACGCAATGTAGGGATGATTGCTTGCTAATGGAAATTGTAGTGGGGTGTAGTGTAGCCTAGTGAAATACTTTTGGTTTGGTGTTAAGTGAAATAGGCTACTCGTTTCAGTTTACACCAAACGAAATACACGTATGAAATGAGGGTCGTTGATGCCAGCAATAGGCTACTTAATACTGCACTCTCCCTCTACTTTCTCCATCAGGTACAATTTTAGGACATGTTGCTGAAAGTAAAATACCATAGTGTGAATAAGTATATGAAATTGCACTCTGACTTCACATATTTGGAATTTATCAGTGAAGGTAAGATATCCTTTTGATCAAAATATGTTGCCCATGCTTATCAGATCACAATACTATGTAGCTAATCTGTTTAACAGCAATGCTGTTCTTAATAAATGCTTGCCTGAGTGAGAAATACGAAACCATAGTAATCAGTTATTCAATCTATTTCCTGTGACATTTTGGTTATTCCCTCTGTGTCTCTATCCAAAACCAAGTTTGGGCTTCCGGGTGCCGCTGATCTTGTCATTTTGACGAAACTGACACAGCAGTCGATGAGGATGTTTTTCTGGACTTATTGGAGGCCCATCCAGACATGTGCCTGACAGTACGTGAAATGATTTCAGATGAAGGTAGATGTTACCTATGTCTCAAAGAAAGTACACTTTCAGTGTATAGACCAGTCAGCATACATGTTTTAGTGTATTGATGCAGATGATATTGATCTTTCTTTATGAAATAAATCAAATAGAGCGCAACACACTGTTTTCAAATGAGATCACTGCCAGCTGGGTAAAGTGATCATTGCTCATACTGAAACGATGCCTACACTTACTGAAGGACCTGTCTGCGGAGGCAAACATCCGAGGCATGGTCAGGAATGCTCTCAATACTGTCAAATTTGGGAATTGTGAGGGTTTTGCATAGACCAGCCAAGGAGACGTAAAATAATTTCCAAAATAATCTTAATTTATTTCAAAAATGACAAATTGGGCCCAAAAACTGAGGTCATCATAACAAAATGTAACTTAAGTGGTAACAAAAGAAACTCAAGCACAAACTGACCTCCCAAACACAACATGAGGGAGACTTAAATAGTGGCTGATCAGACCACTGTTAACACACACAAGGGGGTAACTAAACTACACAAGAACCTAACAAATATTAGGGAGATTATTATTAAATCTTTTAATTAAATAACTGTCAAATTTAAACTAACTTTCAAAAAGGAGAAACATTAAATAAATAGTCAAAATAAACTAGAAACCCAAATATCCCCTTCCCCTGGTAAACAAATGGACCGGCCCGCTGAGGGAGTTTGACATCAGTGGACCTCAGTCAGCTGGAGCTCATCTGTAATTTCCAGGGGCAGGTCCAAAGGAAACTAGTAACTCAAAAGGAAGACATTAAACAGTTGTCTTTAACAATAAATACAAAGAACTGACAAATAAAGTCAACTAAATGTGTGCACTTCAAATAGTTAACTTAAAAAGTCAGACTAATAAAAATAATTTCAAAGATATAGATAAATCTAAACTAAACACTAATTAATATATGTAAAGTAACATTAAAGAAACAAAGAACCATTACCAATACTGTGTGACAGCAGGGGCAGCTGTCACAGGAATACAAATCAAGATTCTACTGTATGAGATCGTTTAACTTCTCAAGAGCCTTGTAACCCTTCAGTAGACGGCGTGCTGGATAAATGTCCTGAATTATATCCCTGGAAACATCAGAGGTACTCAGGGCATATCTTGCAAATGATTTCTCCAACTCAGCTTTTGACGTGTGATACCTTTCAGAATATAAACCTCTCAGACACAAGCTGAAGATTCCCAAACCTGTCAGACTCTGTCAGATCTCTTGGACGACAGTGTCGACAATGACATTAAAAACCATGCACCTAAAGTATGTCTCAGGTTCCTGTTAATGATGGCCAGCATTAGTATAGTAATTTTGGAACCTCTTTTGCGTCCTAAAACGTCTCTGTCTGTATACTGGAGAAGCATCCATTTCAGTTGCTAACCTGCCTGCAATTTCAAGTGACTTCTGAAAGCTCTCCTGTGAAGCAAAACCTCTATCAGAGAATCCAGCAATCTAATGGTTATGTCCATTGTGACATCTGTTAATTGTAGTGCCTTGCTTGCAAAGTTGATCTCTGGCAATAAATCATACCAAACGAAGAGGCACACAAGGTAATCCCTGTTTACAATCCTATCAGACAGTGACTTTGCCTCGAAGACCATTTTGCTCTCTCCTGCCACTTCTTCAAGCTTTTCTAGCGCATCTAAAATTCATCCCAACTGGATGCTTCCCACCTAGTGTCACGCCCTTGCTTTTAAATATCAGGTGTGCAGTCCAGTTACACTGCAAAGTACTCGGAGGCTTTGACCTGTGAACAAATTCATTCCTCCCAACCATACCCCTCCAAGTCTCACTGTCGCTTCCCACGTGAGCATTGAAGTCCACCGGTAGAGCAATGGAGTCCTCAGGAGGGGAAGCTGAACTTTACTGTCTAAATTGCTCAAATGGTAGAGCACTTGCTTCACATCTAGTGGGATTGATGCCCACATTCTCCAAAGACACTGTGCTCTTTAGTTTTGGAAGGGAAGATGCCTTTGATTGATTGATCAATCCCCTTTGAGATAATAGATTGTCTGACGATCTATGCCTAGACTGTCCACAGGTCCAACATGCACTGTCATTCAATGAATCGTATATCCTGTGGTTCATTTTCTAAATCTTTCCACGTAAAAGACATGTCTGGGTTACCTCTAGCATCAAGCTAGCTCTTGTCATCTGTTGGAATGGAGAGATATAGTCCTCTAGATTATGGGCCCAGTACACTTCTGTTGTGCCACTCTGCTATGTACTGTGTGTCAGGGCTCAGCAGTGTTGACTGTGTTTGAAAAGCATATGCTGGATAAAAATGCCCAAGTGATTGCTGTGCCACTTGGATTTTAACTGTCTTTGTTCTGGATCTGGAAAACTTGAAACTCAAGCTCACCCTCCCAGCAGCAACAATTAGTGATGGGAAGGACATGGGATTTAGCCGGTCGCTATGTGTCAAACATGTTTTTGACAACAACAACAATTAGTGATGGATTTAAAAAAAAGTTAAAAGAGAGCAGGCAGCAATGAGTGAAACAGTAAGGTACATCTGAGGCCTAAAATGGAACAGCACCTGTGCCACACAGGCTGTCAGGAGTGGGATTTGAACTCACATCTCCTTTTGCATGTGTATTTGTAAGAAATAAGGTGAACCAAATTAAATGTGTATTATGTTTTTGTTGCTGCTTTGGTGGTGACTCCACTTTTGTTTGTTGACATGTAGCAGGAGGCTTTACACAATACAAAGACAACTTCTATAAAGTCCATTGTTTGTTTCAATGTAAAGTCCTATTAATAGAATTTGTTCACATTTTTTTAATTTCTTGTAATAGATACTAGAATCTTGATTGTAGTCCAGAAATTTTGTGTAGTGCACCTTTGACCTAAAGGTGGTAGCTTTATTCCGGCTAATATCAATAAGGTATGAAAAAACTCTCTGTAGACAAAAATTATTTCAGTTCAAATACAGTTAAAATGGACCAAAGTAAATCTGAAAGGACTCTTTTCAGCCTCATGTAAGTTCTGGTGATGTTTCACTTATTGTGTCCATCTGAATCAGAGATGTTAGATAATTTAACACTTGAAAACGTCTATATGGCATATTGCTGAAAATCCACTCATCTAAACATGGAGAACATTTGATGGTGGTCTATTGTGAAGAAAAAAGATTCCACAGAAGCATATAAAGTTCCAACTGTTCATGTGAAGTGATCATTATCCCAGAGAAGGAAAAACCCAGAATAATAACAACGTAGTCGTCGTCATTGTGATTATCATCAGCAGAGTCTCTGCGCACAAGCTGCTGCTGCTTCATCCTCTGTGGATCATCAGGACCCAGATCTTCTTCTCAGCTCTCATCATCCTCTTCATCATGGCCTCCATCTGCAGAAAGTAGCAGAAACAGAGGAGATAAAGGAGTGTTTGTTCCTCAGCTGTCAGCAGTGAGCAGCATCTAGTAGAAGAGCAGCAGGGACTTCAGTCCTGTTCGGAGCAGCTTCCTGTCAGCTATAATGTTCACATGTAGGAGCTGGAGATGCACACACTTGCAGAGACTTTCAGCACCATGCACACAACAAGCTGTTCTGATTGGCTCACTGGCTCTTTCTGCTGACTCTGCTGAAAAAGCCTGAGATCATTCTGCACTCACAGCTACACACTGAGTCGGCTGCAGGTTTACAGGAAACTGGATCTTTGTAACGCAGGTCCAGGTCTGTCATATGGGAGGGGTTGGACTTCAGAGCTGAGACCAGAGGAGCACAGCTGATCTTTGACAAACTGCAGTCCACCAATCTGAATAAAGAATAAAAGAAGTGATCTGAAGCAAACAGGATGCAGGTTAATCACTGTTCCATTCGTCAAATTTGTGACGTAATTTAAGCACTTTTCTTGTACTCACAAACTTGAATTTGTTTCCACAGAAGTTAAAACTTCATAGTCATTCAAATTAGAGTTGTATTCACAATAATTTACACTCACAGCTTTTACATTCAGTCACACAGCAACAGTCCTAACCAGGACAATTACTAAGACTCGTGTTTGAGAGAAGAATTTAGTGTTAAACTTTTTGTGGACATACAAATACAAGTACAGATCTACAAGTAGAAATAGGAACCCTTTGACAGTCCTCTGACTGCAGGGGTGGCTGGCATTAGAGGAGTGACTCTGGGACACCA
The DNA here is from genome assembly GCA_013363375.1 of Menidia beryllina. Taxonomy (NCBI): domain Eukaryota; kingdom Metazoa; phylum Chordata; class Actinopteri; order Atheriniformes; family Atherinopsidae; genus Menidia; species Menidia beryllina. The sequence continues at coordinate 437,282 of JABUIW010000211.1, forward strand.
GTGATCACTGTCTAGGCTCCTGACCTGCTGCTCGACAGGTCTAAATGCTCACAGGCTTAAATAGGTTAAAATAGGAATCCTAGTTTATTTGTTGAAACTAGAATATTTACTGACTCTGTTCCAGTTGTTTTGTAGAACAGGTTTTTAATGTTTAATTCGAAAATAAGGGAGGGAGAAAGATTAGCTGCTGTCTTTGCAAAATCATTTTCCAGAAGCAAGACCCAAGTTGTCTTCAGCTTGAGGTCACAAACAGATGTTCACCTTCAGGAATTTTTGGTGGACAGAAAATGTATGATTCCACTGGACCTCTAGAAGCATCAACCAGTGATATGTTATGTCTGATATGTTTACAGTGTTTGCTTCTTATTCAACAAATCAGCATTTCATAAATTAAACCACTGCAGAAGAAAACACACTTTACCATGAAGAGCAGCAAAACTTTCAGCTCATCATCTTGATCTGAACTAACAACTTAAACATGGTGTCTGACCTCAGAGTTTTCAGTCTACAGAGTGGACTCTGCAGAAAGCTGCTCAGCTCCTTCATCACACAGTCAGAGATGTTGTTTAGGCTCAGGACCAGTTCTGTCAGATGGGAGGGGTTGGACTTCAGAGCTGAGACCAGAAAAGCCCAGCTGACCTCTGATAAACTGCAGCCCCTCAATCTGAATACAGAATAAAAAATGTGACTGAAGCCAACATGATGCAGCTTACTGTCAATTACAACATGATGCAGTTTAACTAAAGACACAGTGACTAATTATAGACTAATTATTCCACTTTCAAGGAGTCAAGGGGAAGTCAGAGTGTTCGGAGTATCCACCATTCAGTCTGTTAACATGACAGCTTCCATCCCTCCAGCCTCCTCCGTTTTCCTGTCACGATTGACCCCTCAGCTGATCTCCTGCCTTCAAACCAGATCAGAACTAAGACTTTCAATTTGGAAAAAGTTTTCAATTTGACTCAAAGGATCTCAAAACAGCAAACATACTACAAATGAAAAAATCTGATAAAGTGGAAATAAAAATGCAGAAAAATTAATCAAACTGACTAGGACTATGAAAAAAACTTCTACTTCACCTTTTTTCATGTCAAACAGCTTTTTTTGGTTCCTCACAGAAACTGATTAAGCTTGATGCTTGATGCAGCTTTCACTCTCTGTTCAAAGTAACTGAGCTCTGAATGACTGACGCAGGACAACCAGCTTCAATACATCCAGCAGGGAAACAGAACAGCGTGTACATGTAGACCAGTCAAACTGGTCCAAATGAAATATTTTGTCCTCTTTCAAGAGCAAAGTAGTAACTGTTTTGTGTATGGACGATGGAAGCTATGAAGCATTCAAGGATTATAGCAAAACAGAAAATAATATTGGAGACAGGGGGTCTGAAAATGTCTTTAAAAAATCAGCAGAGAAGCCATCTGACCCCAGAGATACACCACTCTGCATGTGACTAAAAAGTGACTAAAAAAAAACAACAACATTATATGATTTCCCCGTTATGTGAAACCCTTAAGCCTTGGTCATTATTAATTACTTTGATGGTTTGATAGGCTGACCTCTGACACAGCTGATGGGCCCTTTCCCCATGTTCCGAATATCTGCATTGTGTGGGGATCAAACCTCCAATAAAACAGGCTTCTTCACCAATTCTGGTGAAGGAGGATGTCAAAATGATCTGTCTAGTGATAAAATTGTCTCATTCAGGTGTTTTAATTGGGTTTTAATGGAAGGGGTCTTCTCCCATTATATTAAAATGTGATCACATAATAGCTATCATGGATAAAATGTTTTAAAGAAATCATGATGGATGATCGTGAGTTCTTTAAAACAATTTCGATTCAGCCTCAAACAGAGGGTAAAACTAGAGGTGGACATACATTCCCAACCACTATGACAAAGTCCCCCGTGGTGTCGGTTTACACTATAGATATAGATACAGTGAACTGTACATGTCTGCCAATCATCATGGAGAACCCTCTGCTTTGGTTTGGAAATGAGATTGAAACACCTGACCAGAACACTTTCTGCTAGGATTCACACATATCTCCTGTAAATAGGTCACGTCTGCAATAAGCTGTTCTTATCTGTTATAATTGTCTTATATTTTGATTTTTGATTCATGGATATAACATTGAAACTCACTCAATGAACTGGACATCAATAAGGATGTCTGAGCATATTCAAGCTGGTCATTAGTAAAGTGTTGGAAGTACACAAACCATAGATCCCCAAACATCTTGATAGGTCAGATAAAAATTCACTAAAAGTAAAGATCCAGCATATCTTACCCCTTCTCCTATCTGAACCAGACTTCTCGAAGCATCAGCCAGTGATTGAAGATCTGTTATGTCTGACACATTCAAAGTGTTTGCTGCTTATTCAACTAATCAGAATTTCAAAAACTAAACCACTAAAGAAGAACACACTTTTCCATGAAGAGAAGCACAACTTTCACATCAGTATCATAATCTGAACTAACAACTAAAACACGGTGTCTGACCTCAGAGTCTTCAGTCCACAGAGTGGACTCTGCAGAAAGCTGCTCAGCTCCTTCATCACACACTCAGAGATGTTGTTCCAACTCAGGTCCAGTTCTTTCAGATGGGAGGGGTTGGACTTCAGAGCTGAGACCAGAGAAGCACAGCTGATCTCTGACAACCTGCAGTCCTCCAGTCTAATAAAAAAACATATCATGTAGAGTAATTTTAATCAAATCTGTTCAAAATTAAAAACCTAACTACTTTTGTCAAAACCTACTGTATCTTATCAAATAATAAACCAAAATATTTTTTTTTAACTTTTTGATATGTGTTCAACATCAGATTTTAAAAAGCCAGTCAATAAACGTGCACTTGTTCTCTGAACAACCTGAATATTCTGTCACGTTAAAATCTACAAGAATTTGTAAAATAAGTCTGTGCTTGACTCAGCTTTAATATTTCTAGCTGAAAGAAACAACATCTTGAATGTTTGCTTTTTCTATACAAGTTGAAATGTTTCTTAAACCTGTAAAAAAGGAAGAATTGTGAAAACAAATTTTTATTAAATATAGGAAAATAGTATGAATGTAAACTTCTGAACTTCTGAAGCTCCACATCCAGAGTGAGAAAATATCTGCAACCAGCAGCTCTAAACCACCTGGATCACACAGCCTCAGTCTTCAGTGACAGAGCTCCGCAGCTTCTTTTAATCATTTTAACATGTTAATGAACCATTTAAATAACTAAAAGAGAAAACCTGACAGAGCTGCAGTGAACTAACCTCAGAGTCTCCAGTCTGCAGTTTGGACTTTCCAGTCCAACAGAAAGATGTTTCCCTGCTGAATCCATCAGTCTGTTTCTACTCAGGTCCAGTTCTTTCAGATGAGAGGGGCTGGACTTTAAAGCAGAGGCCACAGCTTCACAGACACTCTCTGACAGTTCACATTCTGCAAGTCTGCGATTAGAAAACATGGAAAGTCAGCTAGAATCAAATCAACACATCCACACTGGTAACACGTCCAGTTTAGACAACTTTTGTATATATCACTCTTTGAAGAAAAATTGTTCACGTTCAAACTAATACTGTATATTGTTAGTTTTCACATCCTAATACAGAATAAAAACTCTCCCTTTGTTGAGTCACCATTCATTACTGACCATATTTGATGTTTTTTCCTGGATAATTTTTTCTCTCTCTTTAATGTTCACAGTTTGCATCTTGTTAAGCTTGTTTTCTCTTTGCTGTTTGAAATAATTGTCTGTTTCTCTGCCTGTATCAGTCTGGTCTTAATTGTATTTTATAGTTCCACTCATAGTTTGACTGGTGTTTTGGACCAGTGATGTTAGTTTATTGTTCCTCTCTCTTATCCAGGGTTTTGCTCAGTTCTCCTCTTCTGGTTATCAGCTCTATGAGTCTTCATCATCAGACAGATCTGCAGTGAACTAACCTCAGAGTCTCCAGTCTGCAGTTTGGGCTTTCCAGTCCGGTAGAAAGATGTTTCCCTCCCGAATCCCTCAGTCTGTTTCTACTCAGGTCCAGTTCTTTCAGATGGGAGGGGCTGGACTTTAAAGCAGAGGCCACAGCTTCACAGACACTCTTTGACAGTCCACATTCTGCAATTCTGTGAGTAGAAGACATGGAAAGTCAACTTGAATAAAATCAGCTGATCAACACAGGAAACACAAAGTCAACACAAATTCTCAGTCAGTTTGATCTTATACCATGTCAGAAGGAAAATGCCTGGTTTAGAAAACTTTTAAAGATATTTTTCATTTCACTCTGAAGAAAAATGGTTCAATTTCTAACTAATACTGTATATTGTGAGTTTTCACATCCTAATACAGAATAATATTCTGTTTCATTACTGATCATTGTTTGAATCTCTTTTTGGGTAATTGTTTCTCTCTTTTATGTTCCCAGTTGGCATGTTGTTAAACTTGTTTTCTCTTTGTTGTTTGAAGTTATTGTCTGTTTCTCGTTTTGTATCAGTCAGGTCTTAATCATATTTTATAGTTCCACTCATAGTTTGACTTTGTTATTTTGGATCAGTGATGTTAGTTTCTTGTTCTTCTCTATTAGCCAGGGTTTTTGCTCAGTTCTCATAATCTGGTTATCAGCGCTGTGAGTCTTTTTTATCAGAAAAAAAGAAAAGCTGACAGAGCTGCAGTGTACTAACCTCAGAGTCTCCAGTCTGCAGTTTGGGCTTTCCAGTCCAGCAGAAAGATCTTTCCCTCCTGAATCTTTCAGTCTGTTTCTACTCAGGTCCAGTTCTTTCAGATGGGAGGGGCTGGACTTTAAAGCCGAGGCCACAGCTTCACAGACACTTTTTGACAGTCCACAATCTGCAAGTCTGTGGTTAGAAAACATGAAAAGTCAGCTAGAATAACATCAGTTAATCCACACAGGAAACACATAATCAACGCAAATTTTCACTAAACAGCTAGATGGAGAGAATGTGATGTGAAATAAATGTGATCTGATCAATGTTGTTCTTTATCTGTGATTCATCTAACCTCACTTTGATGTAACCCAGTTATTATCTTCAGCCTGTCAGATCTGAGCGCTTTAAATGGATTTTAGTCATTATTAGATGTCATTTAGCAGATAAAAAGAGAAACATGCGTTTCATTTAGACTCGAGTAATTTCAAGTCTGTCAGTTTGATCTGATCACATGTCAGAATGAAAACATCTGGTTAGATTTTTTTTTCTTTTAAAGCAAAAGTCTGTTTACAGTTAGAAAGATGATTTCATTTCCAACCAGTATTTTGAATTGTGACTGTTCACATACTAATACACATACTAGAAAAGATCCACTCCATTAATGTTTCCATTCGTTTCTGATCCCTGACTACTTAAAGTTCTTATTTATTGGTAACGTGTCAGTTTTTACAGTGTTTGAAATGTTTTCATCTTGAGATGACTTAATTTCCCTAAATGCTTTGAGTAATAAAAAAATATCTACAGCTTAAAAATCAGCATGCTGTGAGTTTTCTTTTTTGATGCAAATAGAAAGCTACATGAAACAGAACATGTCTACAGCTCTTCCTACTCTATCAGAGCTTGTGGCTGCAGCAGGACTCCTCATACCCGAGTTTGCGTGGATCCTTCAGAGCAGCCATCAGCAGCGTCACACCTGAATCTCCTGGACGGTTGGAGCTCAGGTCCAGCTCTTTCAGATGGGAGGGGTTGGAGGTCACAGCTGAGGCCAGAGAAGAACAGCCGTCTTCTGAGATCCCACAGCTGGACAGGCTGCAGACACACAAAACAACACAAAAACTCTGGGAGCTGCTCTGAAACTGAAGCTGAATGTTATCACATGTTCATCTGATGATAGCTCTAAAGCACTCAATCAGCAATCTGATCTGTGACATCGGTCTATTACATATTGTTAGAAGTTTTTAGTCTGAAACTATACTTTAACATACTTTAAACTGCAGCAAAGGTTCAAACATTCTGAAAGTGTTCATGTTGAGAAAAGAATGAGAACGGGCAGCATACTGAACATGTGATATCACACAGGAAAATGGTCCAGTCTTTAGCCTCCAGAAAGGATATAAATTCTGCATCTAAAATCTCAGCTAGATTCATAAAAACCTGCTGCTGATTTGTCAGCAACTTTTCATTAAACATAAAGCACAAGTTTATATTAAATTTCCTAATAAAGCTGCTCATATTCACATATTTTCTGCTTCAGAATCCGAAACTTCATTATCTGGAAGGAAAAGTTAGTGTTCATCCAGTTCTAACCTGAGTGATTCCAGTTTACAGTTTGGACTCTTCAGTCCAGAAGAAACATGTTTCACTCCTGAATCCCTGAGCATGTTGTTACTCAGGTCCAGATGTGTCAGACTGGGTGACTGGGAGCTGAGAACTGAGGACACAGCTTCACAGTTTCTCTCTGATAGTTTACAGCCACTGAGTCTGAGAAGGGAGAAAATAAATGGATTAGATCATCAATCAGTCAAACAGATTTTGTAGAGTCCTTTTTCGTTTTTGGTCATTACATTATTGTTGGAAAAAATCAGTAATTCACTGTTATTTCCCATAAAGTAAAAAAGAGCTTGCATTAATCTTAATGACAACATGCTGCTGTTTCAGTAAAGACTCAGTGACTTCAGTGGCTCTGAAACTCTGCCAGCTCCACCAGTGGTTAAACTTCGTCAAACCTGGTTGTGACTCCATGGTTACCGGCCTTGTGACAGACTAACCTTACAGCCTGAAAGATATTCCTTAGAGCTGCAGTATCTTAACATAACATCTTCTGACATAAACAGAATAATTCCCTCCTGCATCCAAACCCGTTTCCTTGTCTCTTCGGGACCTGCTCTGCTCCACACCGGTTTGCCAGGAGGCAGATGACTTGCTTCTGCCTCCTGAACTTCCTTGGATTCCATTTCCTGGCCCTGGCTGGACTTGGAACCACCTTATTAACTCAAGCATCTCCAGCATCTGCTCCCAGCAAACAGGAGATCTGTCCTGGTCTTAGTACATTTAAAATACTTTACAAGACTTGATACTTCCTCCCCCTAGTGCCAGGTTCTTAAACATCTGGGGACACCTGTCAAGTTCCTGATGTGAGAGCACACTCACCTTTCCAATTTCTCTGCAGCAAATAACAGAATCTCGTATACAGACAGAGGCCAAATCAACATCAGAAACAATCCAAGCTGCAGACTCCACAGCTTCAACTTTCCTGGAAGCCCTGATTTATCTTTTTTATCCAGTCCCTCAACAGCATCTTTCCAAAACTGCACTACCTGCTCTCTATCATTCAACTCTACCTGGTACCACCTACCTAAACTCTTTACTGATTTTACCCTCCCATTTAGATATTCTTCCTTCATCCGTTACAAACTTCTCATTACTTAATTTGCCTATACTGATTTAAATGCTTCTGGACTTTATTTTCAGTCAGTTTTCATCCAGTTCTGGCCTGAGTGTCTCTAGTTTGCAGTTTGGACTCCTCAGTCCAGCAGAAACATGTTTCACTCCTGAATCCTCCAGCTGGTTGTTGCTCAGGTCCAGATGTGTCAGACTTGAGGACTGGGAGCTGAGAACTGAGGACAGAGATTCACAGCTTCGCTCTGAGAGGTTACAGCCACTGAGTCTAAGAAAGGAGAAAATAAATGGATCACATCATCAATCAGTCAAACAGCTTTTGTGGAGTTCTTTTTCTGTTCATGAAAATAATCTTAAGAAAAATCACTGAATTAAAAAAAGCAGAAAAATGTTCTATATTAAAAAATTCAAAGACCAACCACAAAAATAAACACACTGAAGACATGCAGTTGTTGTCACAGTCTGAGGAGGAAACACCAGATACAAAGGAAACATTTCTGTAGACTGCACGGAGCAGACCAGATATCTCCTGAACATCGCTTTAGAAAAAGTTGTAGCCTATTCGTTTTGTGCTGTGTTCACATCTGGAGGAGAACATGGACAGGAAGCAGGACTTGGAGCTCTAACCTGATATCAACTACAGAGATTTGTTTGATAAACCATGTGAAGATTCTCTGCCCATGCTGTTAAAAAAGCATAAAACTCAGAAACACTCTATAAATCAGTGCTCAGAGAAAATGGGAGCTCATTAATATGAAATCTGTAAGATTCTTTTGAATTTATAATTCAACTGCAGTTTCCATGAAACTGAGTTTGACTGTGACTCTGCTGTTTGCCTCCAGCTAATAAGTGACCACTTCAAAAATAAATCAATCTGTATGTGTACTCACAGAGCTTTCTTTGAGGCTTTGACCACTGGCAGCAGCCTCAAAAGAGCCTCCTCTGAAGCAGAATATTTCTTCAGATCAAACTCATCCAGATCTTCCTCTGATGACAGTAAGATGAAGACCAGAGCTGACCACTGAGCAGGAGACAGTTTATGTGTGGAGAGACTTCCTGAACTCAGGAACTGTTGGATCTCCTCCACCAGAGAACCATCATTCAGTTCATTCAGACAGTGGAACAGGTTGATGCTTCTCTCTGCAGAAACATCCTCACTGAGCTTCTTCTTTATGTACTGAACTGTTTTCTGATTGGTCTGTGAGCTACTTCCTGTCTGAGTCAGCAGACCTCGTAAGAGCCTTTGATTGGTCTGCAGAGAAAGACCCAGGAGGAAGCGGAGGAACAGGTCCAGATGTCCATTTAGACTTTGTAAGGCCACCTTCACAGCCCTCTGATGGAGCTGTTTTAGCTTTGGTTTCTTCAAAAATCTTTTGAAGGTCCAATGTCGATTTTTCATCATGTTGATTCCAGAGCTGATGAAGGTCAGATGGACGTGCAGAGCAGCCAGAAACTCCTGAACACTCAGATGGATGAAGCAGAACACCCTGTCTTGGTACAGCCCTCTCTCCTCCACAAAGACCTGTGTGAACACTCCTGAGTACACTGAGGCTGCTGAGATATCGATGCCACACTCTGTCAGGTCTGATTCATAGAAGATCAGGTTTCCTTTTTGCAGCTGATCAAAAGCCAGTTTTCCCAGAGACTCCACCATATTCCTGCTCTCTGGACTCCAGTGTGGATCTGTCTCTACTCCTCCATCATATCTGACCCTCTTCACCTTGGCCTGGACTACCAGGAAGTGAATGTACATCTCGGTCAGGCTCTTGGGCATCTGTCCTCCCTCTTTTCTTCGCAGTAAGTCCTCCATAACTGTAGCAGAGATCCAGCAGAAGACTGGTATGTGGCACATGATGTAGAGGCTCCGGCAGCTCTTGAAGTGGGAAATAATGCTGCTGGCCTGCTGCTCATCTCTGAATTTCTTCCTGAAGTACTCATCCTTCTGGGGGTCAGTGAAGCCTCTGACCTCTGTCACAATGCTAACACAGTTAGCAGGGATCTGATTGGCTGCTGCGGGCCTTGTGGTTATCCAGAGGCGAGCAGAGGGAAGCAGCCTCCCCCAGATGAGGTTTGTCAGCAGCACATCCACTGAGCTGGACTCTGTGACATCGGTCAGGTATTCTTTGTTGTGAAAGTCCAGAGGAAGTCGACACTCATCCAAACCGTCAAAGATGAACACAACCTGGAACTCTGCAAAGCTGCAGATTCCTGCTTCTTTGCTTTCTGGAAAGAAGTAATGAACAAGTTCCACCAAGCTGAAATGTTTCCCTCTTAACACATTCAACTCTCTGAAGGTAAATGGAAACAGGAAGTGGATGTCCTGGTTGGCTTTGCCTTCAGCCCATTCCAGTGTAAACTTTTTTGTTAGGACTGTTTTCCCAATGCCAGCCACTCCCTTTGTCAGCACTGCTCTGATTGGTTGGTCTCTTCCAGGTGGGACTTTAAAGAGGTCTTCTTGTCTGATGGTAATTTCTGGTCTGTGTGCTTTCCTGGAAGCTGCTTCAATCTGTCTGACCTCATGTTCCTCATTAAGTTCTCCAGCCTCTCCCTCTGTGATATAGAGCTCTGTGTAGATCTGATTCAGAAGTGTTGGGCATCCTGCTTTAGAAATGCCCTCAAACACACACTGGAACTTCTCCTTCAGAGCAGATTTATGTTTGAACTGGAATTTCAAATAAAACTCTGAATGAAAAAAAAAATAACACAGAAGATTAGTTTTATTTAAACAACTTAAAAGGTCTCACAAAAATAGCCTTCCAAAAATCAGAAGAATTTCTCTAAAATAGGAAGACATGAAGGACCTCTTGAGTTTTTATTATTATTATTATTATTATTATTATTATTATTATTATTATTATTATTATTATTATTATTATTATTATTATTATTATTATTATTATTATTATTATTATTATCTGAGATTAATCTGCAGTTTGTTTATTAAAGAAAAGAAGAGCAGAGTATTGCTGAAAATTTCTAAAAACTTTGACCAACTGAGGACCAAGTGCCTCCATATTCATATTTGGGTCTGCTCTTCCTTACTGAGGTGCTCACAAGTTCCAGTAATTTAAACACTGATTTCAAAGGAGGTAAGCTTAGCCTTATAGCCTGTGCTATCTGAGCTTTGAGGCTTCCTTGTCTGCAGGGAGAGGACTATGCAAGAGGATCTTCATGGTTTTGATGAGTATAAGTTATGGGACATCAAAGCAATGCATGTGGCTCTACTGCAGTGACTAGAAAGGTCAAACTGCTAAAATTGCAGCTGTATTGTGTGAAATCCAGTAACTGTTCAGAGTAAATGCTGTTAAAGGATGTTAGGCCTCACCTTTTAGTGCAGGATGAGCTGAGAAAAAGCCCAGATCAGAAGAAAGGGCTGGATCTTTGGCTTTTAAATGTACTATCATCTTCGCACAGGCCACTTCTCCTTGATTCTTTACATAATCTACGAAATCACGTGCTTTGTTGCTTCTAACTGGGCTCTTCTCCAGTATCTCCTCTTCTTGCAAATTATTGAGCACACCATCATTTCTGAGGGCATCGACGAGCTGTTTGAGGACTGCTTCTGACACCCTCTCCACAAAGTCACACCTGATCCTTTCAACCTCGCTCACTGTGGGTAGAAACAAACACACCTCTCTCTTAAAGTACTCAGTGCATGCTCATGATGCATTTAGTAAAGACAGGCCTACCTTTGAAGACGTACTTTAGCAGAACTGAGTACAAAAAGGCATGAACACCATATTTTTAAAGAAGCTGTGAGCCCAAAAGTACAAAACCAGTTAATTCTCTGGTCAATAACCGAATCTGTGAGAACAGGTGAGTACTGGAGATGGAGCAGTAACCCGGAAGCCTCTATTTCCAGCTCAGTTCCTTAAGAACCCGGAACCTTCTCGCTAACTGGGGTTTTGCTGTCCAGATTTCCTATTTTCATTCATTTTATTTTGTTTCTTATGTAGCTTTCCTATGGAGACAATTGGTGATTTTATAGTTTACTGTTTTTGCTTACTGTGTTCTGTCTTCTTGATGTTGCTTTGATTGACTGTCCAAAAGTAGCAGAAGATAAAACTTCCATGTGACTCAACCATAAAACTAGTTTATAGTTAAAACATGTTTATTCCTCTTCTTGACCAATATTTCTTCAATTGTTATTCAATTTGAGGGTCACAGATATGCCCTGACTCTTGTTTTTATGCCAAACATATGCGATTTTCAATCGTCAAAGAATACAGTTTTAAAAAAGTAAGGTCACACACACATTAACCCAAAGAAGTATATTTTGAAATTGTTATTGATGGATGAATTGTGTATATATTTTTGACTGAATGGGTATATCTTCACACACAGTGATGCTAAAGCCACACAGAAACATCTGCTGTGATGGGTCAGCTGGGCTTCATGACTCTTGCTACAGGTGATGTATCAGAACAGAGCTGGTAAACAGTCATCATTCATCGTGTTGAATGGTTAAACTGATCTGCTGGACGCTGAAGCTTTACCTGCTGAAGGGGCTGGACATTCTGAACTTGCTGAAAGGGTTGGGGGAGCATTCTGATGGAGCTTGCGAAGGGTTTTCCTCATCATCATCTTTGCTCTAGAAAATTGAAAATCAGGTTCATGCAGGAGTCATATTGCATAACTTACCACTTATGAACTCATTCATATGTGTCCTGAAGGAGTGGACGTGTTCACAGAACAGGAGTAGTTGTGCCCACTGAACAACAAATATACTCTCAGTTGGGCTGCAGATTCATCAGAGCACATTTAGTTAGCATGTGTTGTTGGAAGGTTTGGAGTTACCTCCCCCCTGTTTTACTACAGGAGACTCATTTACACAGCAGCTGATGTTCTGTCCACAGCCAATTCCCCCCTTGTGCTTCCAACTGGTTCCAACTTCAGACAGAAAGATGAAGCCATTTGATGAACAGGAAAGTTGTTCTACAATGAACGGTATCACTGCAGACCCAGAATGCAGATTTATATATTTTCTATCGGACACTTTTTCTCACCAGTAAACCAATTGCACTCGAGATTAGATTATTTTCTAGTTAACCCTCTTTACTGAGGGATATCTCAGAAAGCAGAATCTACCCCATCACTGTCAGTGGTCATGCACCAGTCTGAATCTCTTTGATGAATAAGAAAGTCGAATCAACTTCTTGGAAATGTAATGTATCATTGCTTTAAATCCCCAAGTTCTTTCATTCCTTCAAAAAGGAAAGGTCTGTGTTCTTAGTAATAACATTCTCGGCATATTAAATCAGCCAACATCATCTAGGAAGCTGGATGTGATGTAATGTCAACAACATAATCTCTTTTTCTTCAAATAAAAACAACAAAGAGACATCACAAATATTGCAATTTAGAATTAAGCATTAATGAGATGCCTATGGTGTTTCCCAAAAGGGAAAGATACTAAACAAAATTAGGAAAGCTAAAGTGGATCTGAAAGAAATGATAGACAAGAAAACACAGTTTATTGTGCCAGTCTTACTGACTGTGTTTTGTCAACGGATTATGTTCAAACAACATGTGGATTGCTCTAAATGACATAAGTGACCACCTTCCTATTTGTATCGTACAAAATCCCTAAATCATCCCCAGAATAGAGAACCTTTATTTATGTTAAGATGGTTAAAACACCAGGAAGACTAGAATCTTTAAAGAAAGAAGTCAAACTGTGTAATTGGGAGACTATTTATGTGGAAGATCGAAATCCGGCTTATGAGACATTTTTCAAAAGAATACTGTCCTATACTGTCATATAAAAAAGTATCAAGAATAAGGTGAAGACTAAAGAATAAGGTAAAGACTAAAGAACTATCCTGATTACTAAAGGCATCCAAAAGTCATGCCAAAAGAAAAGATACCTTATGAACAATTTTTGTGACAAAGGACCAAACACACATACATATCATATAGAAATAAACGGAACTGACCACTATCCACAATAAACTACAAAATAAAAATTCTACTCTAAAAGATAGATACCAGTGGAAATATACTAAATCTTGGAAAGTAATGGATCATATTATTAGAAATAAATCATGTCATGTTTATATATATGTCGTGTTTTCTATGTTAATCAGTGACCACAGACAGCTGTGTTTCTGTAGGAGTCTGAACGTCATTTGAGCGATGGGCACGCCTCAGGAGCAACGTTCCCTCTAAGCTGCGCGATGCGCGTTCGCGCAATGCTCCCAGGTTCCCCGCGCACAGCAAATCTATGCAGCGCACAGCATACAATTGGACAGAGGTCACGCAAGCTGACAAGTGAAAAAAAACTCTAATCTTGACAAACCGCCATTATAAATGTAATGTGCAAATGACTGTACTAACCTGAAATCTTTCTATTCAACTGGAGAATGTTCCAGGCTATGTGGACAGAAACTGGGATGTTTTTTAATGTACTTTCATTGGGAAACATATGCAAGTACACTTGATTCACATTCTTAACAGGCTGGTATGAAGTGAAATATATAGCAGACAGCAGCATTTACTGTGGGGGTAAAAGGGGACCCGGTGTTCTGACCCAGTTATTTACTGGATGTTTCTGGGGTTTCTGGCCTCAGAATACTGTCAGCAGAACCCAATCTCTGGGCTTTCTTTCCCTACCAGGATATGATCCCCACAGTCACAGCTCCGATATTGTAAGATATGATGACCTAAGAGCTGGACGTGGCAGTTAAAACTAGTCCACCTGCTTCTCTAACACGGTAAAACAATAAGCATTAAGCACATTAAGAGTAAGTGAGTGACGTGAATTTATTTGAGCAACTGCTTATGGAACACATGTCACATTTTCTTCTTCATGTCAAATTCTGCAACCTAATGGAAGCAGGTCAAAAGGGAAAATAACTTGTCCAAGCACAGAATGAAGTAGGATGTAAACCCATTTTAGCTTTCACAGCTAGATGGCACCAGCAAATTACTGAGCGGCTGACAAACATTTACAACTGTTGCAGTGAAAACTAGAGGGTGGAGATTTAGGTGGTTTTAACCAGCATTCATTCCATTTACACCTAAAAACATGAACACTTTTTTGGATAAAAATCGCCACAGTTTCAAATAAAAAACAGAAATAAGTTTACAGAGCAGGACTGAGCTGCTAAAGGACTATTAGAATTAATTACTTCTACAATTGGAAAATCAAATGAAAATTGCATTTACATCCATAAAAAATTGGTTGTGTTGACATGTAATTTTTTTATCGAGACCCCGTTGTCATGTGACTGAGTAACAACCACTATAAAGAAGAAGATGATGCACACATTCCCCCTGAACAAGGCTTATACAGCTGCTGAAACAGGGTTCTGAAGACTGTGCTCCTCCTACAGATCCTAGCTGTCTGTACAGCCACAACAGAACAGAGTATGTGCAAACAGCTGATGCTGGCTGATGAGGACACAACTGTCAGCTGTTTGTCCAAAAACCATCCTCTTTTTGTCTCCAGCAGCGTCTGAACAAGCACAAAGGCATCAAACAGGTGGGATGAGTCTGGAACTCTGACCTTCCCCTATAAAGGCCAGCAGGCTTCACATATTCCAAACAATTATCCACTTCCAACCACTACCAGCTGACCCCACTAACTAACATATTAACACATTTCATAATGTTTTCAGGCTCTCTGCCTCCTGCATATTCTGGCTGTGCCCTCCCTGTTCCCTCTTTTCTTCCCTGAGATGTTTCCATGCTTGACCAGTGAGGTTTCTGATCAGCTGTTTCCAGCTGAAGCAGCAACACAGATACACACAAAGCTGAAACATGAAAGAGACTCACAGCAGAATCCTGCTTTCCCTCACAGATCAAGGAGCTGGGACAGCCGGAAAACGCCATCCGACCTGCGCAGGAAACACTGATTGATTTACAGCCAGCCTGCCTTTAAGACGGCTCTGCTCTGCTACACGTTACCTGTAGAACCTGTTGGTTCAGTTGTCTGGAACATTTGGTTTCCTGATGCTGAAAAAATAAAATACAGCTCATGCACAAACACAAAAAGGCTCAGTGATAGCCTCATTTTATCAAATATATAGAGGGCTTTACTGTGGATATTTCTATTTATTTATTTGTTTTTTATTGCTGCAAAACTCAAAAGGGATATAAAGTTTAACAGATGTGTTCTGGAAAGTCAAATGTATTAAGTGCTTTATATCCTTCAGTGGGATTACAGCAGTTTTGCAGCCTCCAAAGAGACATGACACAGCATGCAGGAAAGTTTCAGCCTGAGCTGAAGAGCTTGATGTTCTGTTTTGATCTATGCCTTATGCAGAAGTACTCTGACAGCAAAGCAGTCTTATTGAGATATACAAACCCCCCTCTTCCTAAGGTAAAATTATATGGAAATGGAGGGAAAAAAACTTTAAGTGACTGAGAACAAAGTGGTAGCTCTGTCAGTCTGCCTGAGGGTCATAGTTGGATCAGTGAGTCTACTGGGTTACAGCGGCTGACAAACCTTCAGACCTGCCGCAGTGAAAACCCGAGGGTAGAGATTTAAGTGGTTTTAACGAGCATTCATCACATTTAAAGCTAAAAACATGAATACTTTTTTGATAAAAATCCCGACAGTTTCAAATAAAAAAAGATAAATACATTTTGTTAGAATTGGGCTACAGTTACTTACATTAGCATTGTATCCTATAATGTTATCCATGTAAATTGTCTTATTCCTTAAAGAACTATACTTTTGTGTTAAACTCTCTGGCTGTGCCCACAGATTATCCTTCTCTCTATGTTACGGTAGATAAATGTCTTCAAGGCCAACATCCACACACACACTTTCTTATCACATTACAGTGAAATCTGCATGAATTAGGAGCTGGCCTGTTCATGTCAGAGCTAATTGGCCATTAACACTCGGTTGCGTCCAGTCCTCCTACTGTACGTTGCAGGCCCAGCCGCGAAGATAAATGTCCATCACAGCCAGATTTTGGAGCTCTTGCCGACTGAGATCCTCAGGAAGCTTTGCCAATGGGAGCCCAGCACTGATATACTTTACCTGTGACACAATACATTTCATATTTGTACTCTTGATCTGCTCTGGTTTATTTTTAGGCTTCCAACTAAAGAATCAGGCTTGCAATTCACAGAACAGGACTGATCAGCTAAAGGACAACTAAAAATAAAAAGGTTAAAAAATTTTTTTTTAAAGGGGGACATCTACTTCCCATTTGCTTTGTTTGCGTGCTTTGTGAGCCTCAAATACACTGAGACTGGAGGAGTACGGAGCGCTATGTATTAGCAAAGCATGCTGGGGCTTGGGGTACTTCAGTTTAGCCTACAAGATTGAACAGGGAGACCCATTGTGTGCCATCACGTCAGTCAGCGACACAGAGCACAAGAACGCTTTTTCTGTGGGACACTGAAGGTCATTTCAGGCTACTGGAGCACGTGCACGCGCCTATGGCATGCCCCCCCATTAATGATTTCCTTCTACTCTTGACAATGTTCAGTGGATAATGTTAGATATGTTTTAAGGTCATTTGGACTTCTCAGTTTGAAATGACACACTGTTGTCTGCCAACAGAGAGTATGTGATGCATACAAGGCTCAGCACAGGCACCAACACGTTTAGCCAAACAACCTTTAGTAAGCTGCCAACTACTGAATACAAAGTATGTAAATCTCAGGTAGTAGATTTTGGGCAGAAGTCACGCAAGCTAAGAGACGACTGAGTCTGATTGGCCTGTTCACTGATCTCTCAATGTGTAAAGGAGTGTTTCAGTGGGCGTGTCCCTCGTGCAACAGACCTGACTGACAGATTTAGCACAGGTATCGGTGCCTGGTGCCAACAGACACACAGAGAAAGAGAAAACAGAGGGCAGATATAAGTTTAAAGTGAAATGACTAACAGCCAATTGTAACAAACTCAAAGTTAGAGGAGATTTGTCAGTGGGGCCGGACTCGGCCTGAATTTGTGGCACAAAACAACAAATCTTTCCCTCGTGGTCCATGAAATAAATGGCATTTTTCCTGTCCTGTCTGTAATATTGCTTTGACTCTTTCTGGCTGGATGCTTTGGCCTTTGTTCCCAAAGCTTCAGAGCAACTCTCTCTTTTCCAGCTCTTTTCTGATTCATTCCACTTGTCTACTTCAGATTTAATGTTGCTGTCCAGGAACTGCTGGTAACTGAAGTGGTTTTTAAATGCAGCTCTTTGGATTGTTTGAAGCTCTGGAACAGCTTGCCTGAAAACATTAAACAATGTAATAGCATCCAGCAATTCAAAAAACAATATAAGAAAAGTATTTTTGATTAATACAAAAAAGAATAATACACAAAAAGTTATACTGTTTGTCTTACTGTAATCGTCCTTTTCCACCACGACTCATGTAACTGAGGGGTAGGGCTTAATAAGATTAGGCTTCATCCTGCTCCTTTTTGAAACGTGCTGTATGTTTAGGAAGCATTCTATGAAAACATTGTAAAATCATGTCATGTTTCAAAATAAAC
>JABUIW010000212.1:0-10273 GCA_013363375.1 Menidia beryllina
GCACTCAGAGCTTCAAGTGCAACGCTTCTGTCAACCATTCTGAGCTTTTAGCTACACTTTTCTTCAGAAAGCTGTGGTTTTCTATGAAAGCAGGTTTCTACCGTGCTGTCCTGTCCTTGTGAGAGCAGATGAAACACATTGTCATTAACAGCTCCTTTTATATCTAAATTTCGTCCACAACTAGCAATACCTGTTAGATCATATCCCTAAGGTTTGTTTTTTTCTAAATCCACACACCCCTCATCCTGCTACATTGTGCAATATGCATTCCAGTAAGCCAAAAGAAGGTAACTTATTGTCACAAAGCCAAACCTAAATCGTACTTATCAAATGGATATAAAAGGTTATTTCCATTATGATGAGAGTTACTGGTCATGGATATAACAAGTATTTCCTCAGTTTGTGCATGGCCTTTTCTAATTAATGTTCAGGACAGAAAATGTTCATGGTATTATAGCAAAAAAATTAAAGAATAGCTTGAAAAGAGGAGAATGCAGTGTTGCAAATATTACTCATCAACAGTATGAAAAACACCCATCTTCCAGAGAAATGGTCTGACTTTTAGGCAAGACAAGACAAGTTTATTTGTATAGCACCTTTCCCATACAAGACAATTCAAAGTGCTTCACAAAGAATTTAAAAGCAGATAGAACAAAGAAAGAAAAAGAATCAACCATAATAAAGGCACACATGGAAGAATTGTTGTCAAATGTGGTGTTCAAGTGGGTTTTTTCTGGATTCAGCAGTTTAGTACACTTTCATCCGTGTGTCACATTTATCAGCTCCAAAACACACGCAAGGCTTTCTATTGAAAGAGGAAATTATTTCAAATGTCAGATAACAAATATAATTACATTTTAAAAATCCTGTATTTATCCCAGAGAGAATTTAAATGTTATCAAATATCAGTGGTGGGCCGCCAGGGCCTGAAAGGCCTTCTCCGCAGGCCTAAGAAAATATCTGAATCACAGACTGATGTTAATTATGTTTTGTCCATGGTTACTTATTAAATATCTCTAAATAGTCTGTCCGCTTCCTTTCATAGCTTTTCCCCTTGTTGTGCTGCTTCCAGACATGCATTTTCATATAAAAGCATTTAACCAACCACATTTCACCCATTAATTGTTGCCAGGCAGGGTCAAAGTCAAAGATGTCTGCCTGGTCGATTACACTCTTGCTTTAACCAATCAGATTTTAAGTTGGTGACACCAGGTCCTTCTAGAAGGCCTTAGGCAGTCACTCACACCCCCTGATCATTATACTGTATTTTAGGCTTGTCCCGATAGGGCAGGAGAAAATGCCGATCCAGACTCCAGATCCATTTTCTTATAAAGACCGATCCCACACGAGCATTATCATTAGCATTAGCATCTCCTAACCCACAGGTCTGTGTCCTAACCATTAAGTTGTTATCAGAGTAAATCCTTGTTCAACATGAGCCTGTAGTAGATAAATAACTTTCAACTTTAATACAAAAAGCTGGATCGAGACATCCCTACTGTATTTCTACAATATAAGATGATTTCTATAACCATAAAATAGTTATTGAGGGGTGAATTGATTTAGACGGAGCACTACTGAAGGCCTAGGTGTGAAATGCACGGTCCGCCGTTAAATAAGGACATGAGGAGTCATTTAGCTCATCTTAAAGTCGGAGAAAGAGACGCTTATGTTTACATCAACATCCCAAATTTCAAGGAAATATATATAACGACGGGCGGCACGGTGGTGTGGTGGTTAGCACTGTCGCCTCCCAGCAAGAGGGTTCTGGGTTCGAATCCCGGGGGAATCAGGCCCTTTCTGGGTGGAGTTTGCATGTTCTCCCTGTGTCTGCGTGGGTTCTCTCCGGCTTCCTCCCACAGTCCAAAAACCTGCATGTTAGGTTGATTGGAGATTGGGGAAATTGCCCTTAGGAGTGAATGTGAGTGTGAGTGTGAGTGGTTGTATGTCCTGTGTGTGGCCCTGCGATGGACTGGCGGACTGACCAGGGTGTACCCTGCCTCTCGCCCGTTGACCACTGGGATAGGCTCCAGTTCCCCCCGTGACCCCATGAGGGAATAAGCGGTATTGATAATGGATGGATGGATTTATAATGACATCATAGTGATAATTATGATAAACATATAAATCCTTCTGAAAGGTCACATGAGCCTAGAATCTGGAGTCAGATGCTTCAGTGATGGACAGGAGACTTTTCCAAACCTCAAAGAAAAAGACATGTTTTGAGATGTTTGGCTTGGATTTATTTGAACTTACAAGACAATTCTTCCCATCGTCTACCATTAATACCATCATCCAAGACTACTAAGTCCTTACTTGGATAAGAAATGCGTGAGAACATTTCTCTCTCTATCGAAAACAAACAAAAGAATAGCTTGAAGGAGGAAGCAGTTTGGCAAATATTACTCATCAACAGTATGAAAAACACCCGTCTTCCAGAGAAATGGTCTGACTTTTAGGCAAGACAAGACAAGGTAAGTTTATTTGTTTGGCACATTTCCAGTGCAAGACAATTCAAGGTGCTTCACCAAGAATTTAAAAGCAGAAAAACAAAGAAAGAAAAAGAATCAAGCAAATAAATTAGTGAGACAAAAAGTGAAGGGTGCAGATAAAATGCATCCAATGTCCATCTGCACAGTTTAACAGAACAGTTAGCAGCCTGGATTTAAACATTGTCAGAGTTTAGGCCTGTCTCACGTCTTCAGGAAGACTGATCCAGATTTTAGGCTCTTTTAAGGTCTACTCCCTGAGGAAAAACCAAAGATGCCTACAAATATATTCTGGTATTTTTTTCAATTTGATTTAAATGAAAGTATCAGGGTGATGGCTTTTTCTGGAGGAATTATGCTTTCTATTAGTGAAACTAGATTATGTAAAGCGCTAATAATACATCTAAATGACCCTATTTAAAAATAATATATATATTGGTGGACCTGTTCAGATAGTTAAGATATTACCTTGAATAGGACTGTGCAGCTCACTATCTGTTCTGACACATGACATCGACTATAACAGCTAGTTAATGATAGATAGACTTATTTACAACAAATTTGCTATCACGGAAAAAAAAGAAGAATTAGTGAATTAATGTTGGCCAGGATAACAGGTTTCAAATTATATTGTAGTCTGTGTATTTGCTCAGGAAGTCAGTCACAGCATCACTGGAAAAAAAACCCCCAAAAACAGGTTTCATGAGTTTAAGCAATATTAACGGAACAAAATGAACCACTTTTTGGCAAAGATTTCCATACATTCAGTTGGTTGCTTCACAATTTTCAAACTGTATTGTAATAATCTGAGCTCTTTAAGAGCTCCCAACATAAAAGTCAGGTTACACTTTGAAAATGTTACTCAATATGGAGATATTCAGAGGTTAAGTCCATCAAATCAAATCCTGTAGGTGGACTGCTACTTTTTGGAGCAGAAATGGCTGATTGCAGCCTATTTAAGGATTTTAAACCCCCATCAGGTGTGAAATAAATCCATCTATTTGTGCAATACATTAAATTTAATTCTGTAGAGTATCATTACATCACAACATTAGCATTACATTTAAAAGATAAATGCCCTTACAAGTATGTTGATTTGTAACTTTTACACAAAACAGACTAGTTCAGGGTTAGTATGAAAATGTACACACACAACCCAGTGATGCCATAACAATCATATTTGTTACACAAGGTTTTTGATTTTTCTTTTTTATCTGAGACCCGTAGCATCATTTAATGGTAAAAACTTTGCTTAAAACCCTGTTTACACATAATCAGATATACCTGATAACAGCGGGCAGCAGACTACACCACATTATTTCTGACTAATTGCACAGTAATAAATTATGAATATTCACAAATTATTTCTGTTCAATAATTAATGTGTCAAAGGGCCAAACAAAGATTTCAGACTAAAACCATTAACCATTAAAGAAGAATTCTCTTGATATATGACCTCATTTTTGTTTCAGCTTTCTGGAAATAATTTATGCAAAGCAAAAGTTGGAGCATGACAGCTGGAGAAAATGTGAAAAGAAATTAAAAATTAAAAAAAACAAAATACACAAGCTAAAAATGGCCAACATAAAGTATTCCTCTGTCTGCTAGGTGAGGCGTTTTGTTTAGTTAAGCTGGGAAGAGGCCACATGTTTTCAAGGCAATGTGCTTCCTATCACCAAGCAATGCAGCGTAAGCAGATACACACCGATACATAAACCCGGTTTTAAGCAGGACCAGCACAATCCGTCATGATGGTGGTCTGCAAGCTCACACTCAGCGCTTTTGTGCTCCTGGCGGTCTCCATCGGCTGCTGGGCCGAAGAGGTGAGCAAACATCTACGATGTCTTGAAGGTCAAATGGCAGAATTTGAAATAAAAAAATGTATTTAAAAACGATAAAATGAGGGTAAATCCTTGGCTGCAAATATAAAACAGGTTGATTCCTTCATTGTTGATTAGTTTGATTTGTGTCTTTGCTCGCAAAAGAAATGAAGCCAAACATTATTGGAATATGAATAAAGAACTCTCATAGACCTTGGAGGAAGATGAACAAAAATGTAGATCATATTAAAGGCGGTCATTTGGAAAAATTTAACTGAGTTTTTTTGTAATGTACTTTAAACGACTCAGTAGAAGTATCTGGTAGTTGTTCTGTTTTGTTTTCGATTCCTCTGCTCAGCGAGTTCACACTAACAAGTGACATTCTCCCCCAACCAGGAACTTTCTGTCTCCGAGCTCCTGTGGAGGGCGAACAAGGATGTTGGTAAGGCTCTCTGCATGTTTGAGTTTTAATGCTTGAATAGAAACGCTCCAACAGAGTGAGGTCAATTCATCATGGTTTTGGATTGCCCAGCCTTCCAGTTGGTGGGGGAGTTCTCCTCCTTCTCAGACCCTAAAGCCCCTCTTTTAGGACTTTTTAAAATGACACCTTCTTCCAAAAACGACGACAGGCCGAAGAAATGTTTAATGAAGAAATGGGCTGATACTACAAAACTTAGATGTGTTCTCAGAAGATCATCATACCAGTTGATGGTGGTTAGAAAGATAAAACCCACTTAAGAATTGCATCTGAAAACAGTGCCAACTTTTTATGATGATACTTTGAACAATTCCAAACAGATTAAACAGTTTCCTTTGATTGCTTGTTGGAACCTTTTATCCTCTTTCTCTCCCTCACAGTGCGCACGGACGAAGAGCCCTTCGTGGTGGATGACATTGCTTATGACAGCGAAAGTGAGAGAAATGCTGACCAGTGCACGTCCAAAGGCTGCATGTGGCCCAAATCGGCTGATGGAAAGATCTACGTTCCCTACGTCATCGCCAATCATTACTGTAAGGAACTGAGGGCTTCTTTGGGGGCTTTTCTGAGTAAAACATTTGATAAAGTGTAAAAACTATGGATTGCGTAGGTAAAGCAGAGGGAAGAGCAAAAACAGACGCCCATACAAACAAGAAAAATGGATTTAATGTCGTATGTATGGCTTTAGAATTACTGCAGGTAGTTCTTAACTATACAATTTATTATCAAAGAAAATCAAAATCCACCATAAAATTACATTATTAATGTAATTCTTCATAAATATGTTGCTGAAATGTCTGCACAGTCATTTTATTTAAATATGTGGGTGTTGATTATGTCTTTTAATGAGAGATGAAGTGTCTTTACAATGCTAAAGTCCAGTTGCCTTCAGCCAGACTTGTTAGATTATTGTTACAAATTTATCATGTAAATGTTGGGTTTTCAATAAGAAAATCTTTCACAAAGTAATAATAAATGAATGCCAAAGAAAACATTAGACTTAGACGTAGACTTAGAGAGTACTTTATTGATCCCTTGGGAAGACTCCCTCAGGAAATTAAGGTTACCAGCAGGAAAAAAAGTATTAAGTTAAATTAAATGAAATTAAGCAAAATAAATGAATAAATAAATAAATAAATAAATAAATAAATAAATAAATAAATAAATAAATAAATAAATAAATAAATAAATAAATAAATAAAATACAAAGAACACAGTTTATATAATAGGAGTTATATTTAATTTAATTAATTATAATTGATTAATTATAATTAATTCAACCAATACAAGATAAAAAGAAGGGTAACCAGGAATAGTTCAGTATTCAGAGTAACTTCCTGTAATAATTTTTTGTTTCAGTGGAGTTGAGGAAACCTCTGAACTAGCATCCTGTGAGGTTTGAAATGATAAGCGTGCATATTGTGTTTCTTAATACTTGCAGGTTATCAGACGGCAGACTTTTTGTGGGGGTATAGCGCACCAGTCGGTGCAAATACATGTATCTGTTTTCTTTATTGTAGTCATCTCGTCCTTTTTGTGTTTTCAAAGCTTCTCGCGAGCTCTCCGTCATCCAGCGTGGCTTGGAGTCATTCAGTGAAGTGTCCTGTGTCCGTTTTGTCAAACGAACCACCCAGAGAGACTATCTGAGCATCCAGTCCCACAACGGGTAAGCCTTTATCTCAGTTTGTGTGTGAGTGTGTGTGTTTGTGTGTGTTTGTACACATGTTAGCACGCCAAATAAAAATGTGTGAGTACACATCTTTACACGGTCATCTTTTAGCTGATCCTGTCAGGTTTATATCTTGCACAAAATATCACTTTGAGGAAAAAGAAATGTAGTTGCACCAGTCATTTTTGTTACATCACATTGTTTGTGATGTAATACATTTTTAGGGAAACGACTTTTTCGTTAGTTTTCCCTTCCTGTGATTTTAATTGAGTAGCTGTTGCTCGTCACAATTAAGCAACTGAACAATAACAATGATTATAGTGATGACAAAGAAAATAATACGACCAAAAAAGGTGGAATAAACTAGGAATAGGAAAAGTTTATCCTGTATGTGCACTGGGGCCAGTTTAGGTTTGCTGCTAGCCAAAGCTAAAGCAAAAGTTCCCACTTTTCTTTTCCATTCAGAAATGTGAAAACTACAAAAATAAGTGACGTATTTTTAGTAATTTAAATACAGATTCTGTATCTAATCCTGCCAGAATAATTGACCGGAGAGCAAACTAATAGCAGTAACTTGTTTACTCCTCAAATGTATATATTTATTTGTATCTTGTTTGGAAATGTGTATATATATATATATATGTATAGACATGTATATATGTATATGCTGTTGCATTTCTGGAGTATGTAAGAAAAATAATTTCCCTCTGGGATTATTAAAGTATTTCTGATAGTGATTCTGAGCTGTTGTAGGGAAGCACTTTTAAATAGATAAAGATCAAATGCATCTATATAGCTTTAGTTCAGGTTATTTGCTCATTAGACGCCACAATGTGTTACAGACTGACATGTCTTATCTAGCCTGATACAAAGTGATAAACAAATAAGAAATGCATGGATGGTGATGGAGGATACCATCCGATTTTCCCAAAACTACAAGCACCGGAAAAGAAAAATACACATTCTAATAAACTAATAATGATTAATGCATCAATGAGCCAACACAAATCCATCCTTCCTTGCTTGGAAATGTATTCCACAAATTAATTTTGCATTTACACAGTTGCTACTCGTACGTTGGCCGGCGGGGTTATGCCCAGACCGTGTCCCTGGACCGGCAGGGCTGCATCTACCACAGCACCGTTCAGCACGAGCTGCTCCACGCCCTGGGCTTCAACCACGAGCAGTGCCGCTCCGACAGGGACCAGCACATCCGGATCCTGTGGGAGAACATTCAGTCAGGTTGGCGGCCGAGCGCAAAAATCTTGGATTTTCTTTAACCAGCATAGGACTTGTTGGAACAAACATGATTAAAGGTTTCCAAACTAGGGCCATTTTCAAACCAAGTTTCAACAGGTTTTGCACAGATCTTACTCACAAACAGAGCAGCCAAGTTTAGGCATTGATCTAAACCTTCCGTGAAGCCAATTTTTCAATTGTGATTAGTCAGCAGTTTAAGTCTCTCCTGACTGTTAGTGCTGTTTGTCTCTCCCTCACAGGTTTGGCGTACGCCTTTGATAAGATCGACACCCTGAACATGAACACCCCCTATGACTACAACTCTGTCATGCAGTATCACAGGTTTGAGAAAGCTTTGATGTCACTTTCTTCTTATATAAAGTAAGCAATAAAATGGTGCAGATCTAACCCCTTTAACACCACGTGTGTCATTGCCGATAATCACATTATGGTCAAACCTCTTTCTAAAGAAATCCTGTTCAATAGTATTATTACTTTTCTTAGTTTGCAGGAAGAACATCCATCTAGAAGTTGTGATACCAAAAAATCTGATTCATTTAGTCTTTATTTGCATTTTGTTAGTCAAACAAAGTTTTCATAAAAAGCTGAATTTCTATTAATTCATTCTTGGGTCAGACATCATGGTGTTAAGGGGCTTTTTCTTCTGTTTTACTGTTTATTTTTATATGAACAGTGCTTTTCATATAAAGAACAACAAGTTTGAGCTGTTTTTCTCCTAACAAATCCACCTTTAATTCCAGGTATGCTTTCTCAGCTAACAACAAACCCACCATGGTGCCCATTCCCAATCCAAACGTTGCCTTTGGCACGGCCACTCAGATGAGCAGTAATGACATCGCCAGGCTGAACAGACTCTACCAATGTTAAAGTAAGGAAATACGACAGGAACTCACACACGTTTTGTTTCTACAACGGGTCAAAAATTTGAGGTCTCGATTATGTAAGAGTGTCGTGGGAAAGGATTTAAGTAAAAAAAGTCACTTTTCATGGTTTAAAATCAGAATCTGTATTTGAAAACAGCTTTTTGGTAAATGTTGGTGAATGTAATTACCACGGTTACAATGACTAATATTTTAGCTTTCAGTACAAGAATGTTTTTGCTCCAAACCAATCTATTTGCTGTCAGACTGTATGTATTTAACGAAAAAATAAACCAAAATATGTCTTCGGCAAAAATATCCTGACGGTGAAAAATAATCTTATTCAGCCTAATCCTAATTTCACGTCTATTCTCCTAGTGTTAAAATGTTTTCTTTTCTTTCTTGTTCCCAAACAGGTCAGAGCAGCCCTCACATTTGGTGTTATTCAGACATCAGACTGCAAAACACAATTTTGGTGGCATTGGCAATAAATCTTGAAATACTATACCCGCTCATAAATGCGTTCTATGGTTGTTTTTTTTTCCTTTCTGGAACATTTCCTCCATATCGAATCACTTTAGAATTTCTTCTTGAATTTCTCACTATAAAACATGCATAGAAGAGCAATAATTTTCAGATATGTCATTTGTTAACAGTTATTGAAAAGCTGAAAGCATTCAGGGACTGAACATCATTTTAGGATCTTGTAATGTACTGTTTTTTGCTGCGGTTACCTCACATCTCAAGCAGAATCGGAGTGGCTGAATATAAACTGTGTAAACATCAAGTCAGTGGGCTATTTTTTCCCCCCTACACTTCTGAAAACATTTGTACATTTTTTTAATGCCTTCTCCTCCACCATAATTCTATAATTATAAGATATGTTTATTTATTTAATCAGGACAGTGCACATTAATGAAAAATCTCATACAGATTGTAAATGAGCCAGATTATAGCATAGTTGCTAGTTTACATCTGTTGTCCTGTGGCAGGAAGACCAAACAACACAAAATCACAAAATACAAAATCAGTCCAAACACACGTTCAGACAATGAAATTACAAAATTAAAATTAATTCAATTCAATTCAATGTCATTTATATACATGAGCATACATTTAATACATGAGCGTAAATTCATCAATTACCAGTAACACTATTGTTAAAGGCATGGTCTAGATATATTTCTAATGTTTAATGTAGGCAGAATAAAGTTAACAGGAGGCAAGAAGGGTCAAATTTTAATTGTCAAAGTCCTCAACACACTGTATACCAGTGTCTTCTCTTGGCCAGAGTTGAAAAAAACACACAAATTGCTTGTAAACTGATAATGAACCACGAACAACTTTTCTTTGTCAATAACTATTCTTCCTCAAATACCAAAACAAGAATACCACAAGATATTTTCCTTCTCCACATAGTGTTCATGAAATAGATGCCACAGAGTACCCTCTACTGGCCATTAGAGTAACTGCAAGTGAGGTCTAAATGATGTCAATGACGTTTAAGAAAAAAATCATAGAAAACATGCCTAAAAAATTAAGTTTATTTCTATACTATTTTTCATTGTCATCAGGCATATTCTCGGCCGTGGTTGCAGTGTGTGCCATCTACTGGCCATTAGAGGAACTGCAAGAGAGGTAAAAGTGGCTTCAGCGACGTTTTAAAAATGACTAAACAATGCAAAATAATTGAATAC
>JABUIW010000212.1:14219-42519 GCA_013363375.1 Menidia beryllina
ATTTATTTATTTATTTATTTATTTATTTATTTATTTATTTATTTATTCATTCATTCATTTAAATATCTATTTATTTTTTATTCATTCATCATTTATTTGTTTGTTTTTCATTAATTCATTCATTCAGTTATAGTTAGTTAGTTAGTCGAGGCCCTACCTGAAGCTGGCTTTTGCTCTGATTGTTTCCCAGTGACGGGACTTTCTGCAGCTGGAGGAGAGAAGAAGGAGGAGCTGATTGGAGTTGTTGGAGGAAACATCACTCTGCCCGCTTCGCTCCTGCAGAGAGGCTTTCTCTACTATAACGGAAGTGTCATAGCTTCGATGATAAAAGGAGAATTTGGCATACACCATTGCCGTTATGTGAACAGAGTTCACTGGAACAAACAGACTGGACTCTTTACAATCACAGACCTGCAGAGGAACTACTCAGGAGTTTATACAGTGGGCTCTAAAGAGGAGCCTGTTTACAGCTCCTCCTATTTGCTCAGAGTGTTCGGTGAGTGTTTTCCTCCTAAATGTCTGCATCTCGGTGTTTAGTAGACTATGAGGGCAGCCATTTTGAGACTCTTCTTGATGTGGAAAAGCAACTCAGGAAGCTGTGAAAAGTAGTTTATCGGTGACTAATCTCCAAGTTTCTCGGGGTAAACAAAGTCCTGAGACCTTAACCCTGAACTATGAAAAGCCTGGCTTTTGTAGGGAGCCACCAGTAAACTCGCAGCCTGGGAGCAAAGAATGCACACACACACACACACACACACACACACACACACACACACACACACACACACACACACACACACACGCACACACACACACACACACACACACACACACACACACACACACACACACACACACACACACACGCACGCACACACACACACACACACACACACACACACACACACACACACACACACACGCACACACACACACACACACACACACACACACACACACACACACACACACACACACACACACACACACACACACACACACACACACACACACACACACACACACGCACGCACACAAACACATGCACACACACACAAATAGATAGATAGATAGATAGATAGATAGATAGATAGATAGATAGATAGATAGATAGATAGATAGATAGATAGATAGATAGATAGATCAGCTCTCCTCTGAAACAGGACAGAATATTTTCCACATAATTTGTTGTTGCCATATCTCACGACTATAATCTCCTGATTAATTTTATTTCAGTTACTTTAGTGTGGCCCTAATACTCCGTTGTACTCCACAGTTTTTCTTTTATTGTGGAAGTATAATGGAAGTATCATAGCTTCAGTAATAAATGGAACTTTGTTAGAGAAGAAAAAAATCTATAAGAACGAAATTCACTGGAACAAACGGGACTTTTTACAATGACAGAGTTTATAACATTAACTTTAAACTTGGGCGCCTTTTCAGCTGCTCTCTTATTGGCTCCGAGTGTTTGGTGAGTGTCTTTTGTGGCTTTTCCTCCTGAAGCTGCACAGATCAGTGTGCTGGTGCTCTGACTGTCCTGGAAGCAGCTCCATGTGGAACCTTAGTGGAGCAGATGGGGCTTCGTGATCATCCTCAGATGTTTGCTGAGTCCAGCATCAGGATGTGTTTGCTGCAGCTCTCTCTGCTTTAAACCTCTTCTTTCTGGCCTTTCTGCCTCCAACCATCTCTGTTCTCCCTCCAGACCCTGTTCCCACCCCTGAAGTGAGCAGACTGAACACCAATGTGACCACATCGGGTGATTTTAACCAGACAGAAAGTGGGACAAAGGAGGAGAAAAGACACTGTAAGATTAATTTTAACTGCCGAACAGTGGTGAAGCGTACTGATGTTTTAAAATATAAAATGTATTCTTGTACAGCCGTTTGTTTCTGTCCACGAATCCTTTGTAATAAAAACATATATAAAAGCACAGGCTGCCATAATGTCCCTAAAACACCTCTTTTAAATATTCCTGACCCTGAACTTCCTCCATGTTTGTCAGCTATTTTACGTTTATGTGTCACACTTAGATATTTGTTTTGTTTTAAAAGAGAGAAAAAGTCCTAGGGAATTACATTTATTAAGTTTGTAGTTACACCCTTTGGCCACAAGGTGGCAGTGAGTCATTCTTATTATTCATATATAGATGGTATTATAGAGCTCATTTCTTTATTTTCATGTTGTCTAATGAATGAAACGTCTTTGAAAATAACGAACCCTGCAGATTTATCATTAAAAATGAATGATAAATCATTTTAATTTTGATTTCTCCCATTTCATCTGAAGCGGTTCTGCTGGGTTTTGTTTCACAGCTTATTGGATCTGTGGAGCTGTGGCTCTGCTTTTGGTAAACGTTGCTTTGACCGTCAGCGCGATCAGAGCCGTCTTCATCGTTTTCATTCGTCCCCAGCAGCAGGTTAAAGGTAATTTGATCTCTGTTAAAAGCCTGTTTCTGTGTATTTCAGTTGGTTTTAAAGACTTCGATTTTCTGTGTTTTGCTGTTTGCGTTCTGGTTTGTGGTTAAAATCAGTTTTTGCTGTTTTTTTAAAGTCTTAAACATCCTGAAATCTTGTAGCAGCTTTTCACTTTTGTCTTTCTTTGCTCCCAGAGACCAGAGTCCAGGATCCTGGGCGTCCCTGTTCAGATCTTTATCCAGGAGCTGCTTCTGAGGTGGATTAGCCCCCTAAGACCTGGATACCTCCAAAAGTCAGAACTGAGTCGTCCAGTCTGCTCTGGGCCGTTTGAGCTGCTTTTTCTGAGGCTCATTTGTTTTTTAAGGTTTCCAATTTTTGTTGAAAGTGTCTTGTATTTCTGTACTTGACGCCTTACTGTTTGTTAAACTGGTATTTTGTCAGTTTTCGCTGAATGAAAATGCTGTTACTTTGAAAAAGTTCAGTATC
This sequence comes from Menidia beryllina, assembly GCA_013363375.1. NCBI lineage: Eukaryota > Metazoa > Chordata > Actinopteri > Atheriniformes > Atherinopsidae > Menidia > Menidia beryllina. The sequence continues at coordinate 17,120 of JABUIW010000212.1, forward strand.
TGATATTTTCTGTATTTCACTGCTGTGGCAAACTGGCTCATTGTCAATGAAGTCTATGAGCTGAAAACATGAAGAAAACCTGATTTCTGTCTTTTTTACCCCCTTTTTACTTGCAGATGGATCCTGTGAGAAACTCTTTACTGCGATACCATTCTGATAGTTCTCTATAAGATTGTTCTGTTAGAGGCCAGAGCCTTCTAAAAAGGTTCATTTGGCCACTAAAGAAAAGTTCTGACATAAAAACGTGTCCTGGAATTCCTCCACAGCCTCAGTCTGAGACACTGAAACCTCTAACTTAGAGCTTTCAGATGATTTTTTTTTATCATCTAAGGGTTTTTTAAAGGTTCCTCTATGCTTCTCGCTGGTTCTGACTGTTTAGCTCCATATATGTATATGGCAGCTGTCAAAAATGTATTAATTTAGAGTTTTTTTCAAACTAGTTCCTAAAATTGAATTAAATGGGACAACTTATGACGGAAATAACATCTATGACAGTTGCTTTAATGAATCTAAAAATTTAAGGCAAGACTTTATCAAAAGTTTAAAACAGTAACAGCCTTTATTGTTCAGCATAGGGGGGGAATTATGGATTTAGAATTGGGATTCAGTATCTGAAATGACTGAACAGTCACTAAATAACAAAAAATTTCTTCTTCAAATGACACGTTCAACGGTGTAAATGCACTACTTCTGTTTTACTACAACTTTCTGTCCAACACGTCTCTTAACAAGGTTATATTAGCATGTTTACAAACTTAATGTAAAACTAATATTTGTGATGAGATTGTGGTTGCAGTACATGATGCTTTAATAACTGAATTTTCACAATTAAAAGGGCATTTTACTCTGATTTTATATTAAGAAGCTGCACAGCCATAACTCAAAACATTTTACGGGCCTGTGCTGAATCTTAAGTAGGGGCCTTCCGTTTACTGCGTATGGAGCCACGCAGTTTATTTTGAAAACTAACCGGAAGTAAAGCATATTTCTTTTGGTTATGAGATGGTGGTGGGGGGAAATAGCAGTAACTGCATCGTTTTGGTACCGCTAACTTAATGCCAGTTTGGGAATTCGGAAGTCGAAACGTCTATGTAAGGGTTCTCGTATACGACACATCTTCTTTTCCCGAGCTGCTCTCCTTTTGTGCCTGTTGTTAGCATGCGGATGCTAGTTTCAACCGGCCTGGAGCAGTAGTAAGCTAGCTCTTATCTCGCCTCACAGACACACAGGACAGAAACCATAGTGGCTCGGGTTTGTTTTGATTCTCCCCTCGGTGCGCTATTAGCCAAGTGAGTGATGTGGAAAGTAACGCCACAAGCGTTTGGCGTTCTTCTGTCGGTGTGCTTCTTTGGGAACTTTGTTCTGGGTTGGTTTCAGCGAAACAACGTAAGACCTCAAACGCAGCACAACGAACACCCGAGAAGCTCCTCAGACAGCCAAGACCAAAGCTGCCTCTGCCATGTAAGTAACCACCCACAAAGTACTGCTATCACCCTAAACTCACAGCAGTTCTTTCAGTGCATTTTAAACTAAACAGCTTTGACGTGGCAACGTCATGGAAGAAGTTATTGAGAAAATGTTCCAGTACTTTCCACTGTCATGTTCGTTTGACGTCACCGTGTCGGTGTGGCGTAAACCTGCTGCTTCCCTGTAGTGTCCGATTTATTTTTTCCCAAATATGAATATTTGTATGTTTATTTGACAACGTGGTCCAGCCTACTAAATAAAAAAGTACACATCACAGCTTAGGAGTGACAGCTATTTAAAGTTAGCAAAAAATATATAAATAAAACGTATACAAATATATTATTATACTTAATTTGCAACGCCTATTATTGGTGATGTTTGAAATGTTACTCCCATTGGCTTCTTCATGTATTCCTTCACATAAACATTTTCTCCATTGTGACTTTGTCATTAAAACATTTAGTTGCGGCAAAGGGACATTTAAAAGAAGCGCAGATTAATAAAACCAGTCCTAAACTTGAATTCAAGGTGTGACTTTGTGCCAAACTGGTCTTTCTTCCAGTAAGTTGAAAAGCGTGGTGTTTTGTTATTGGCTCTGGTTTTGCTCCACCTTATGCCCCCTACCGGGAGTTGTAGTCCAGTACGCCGCAAGCGACACTCTTCCCTGAGGGCGTTTGCTCACAGAGGACTACAAACAGGGCGGCTAGTTGAGTGGCAGAGCTCAATGTGACAGGGCTGTTTGTTTGGAGGAGGAGTCCAGGGGGGGCATGGGACTACAGCACAGCATTGACTGCTCAGCCCACACAGACAGATAGAGGTGCTACTGTGACATATGGAAATACATTTTAGATGAGAGGGAGTTAAAAAAAGAAAAACAACCAGAAAAATAACAACTAAATCAGGACCGAACACCAAGATGCTGAGAGGACTGAGCCTTTATCTGTTTTCCCTGGCCTTCGGTGAACTTCTACCCATAGAGGTCAGCTGTGGTAAAGTTTTTGTGATGTTTGTTGCCGCGTATGAAGATTTACAGATGTTTCTAAATGTTCATGAGTAGCTGAAGTCCATCCAATTTCATACAGTAACAGTAACACCTTTCATATGCTTTTTTAAACTGACTTTATTTGAGTTTATATACATCCTGAAATTCAGAAAAACATGAACTTAAGCGTATGCTTGATCCGGTCTTTGTGTCCTTATTTAACTTTTAATAACAAATCATCTGATTAGTTAGACATGTTTTGAATAGCATGTTTATATATTTATTGTGTTTTTATTTACATTTTTGTACTCCCTAGACCTCCTGTGAACTATAAATGGAAAAAATAGAATCAATAAATTGTAAAAGTAAATTGATACAAAATTACGTTTAGTTTTTTTGTAGCAGAGTTTAGAAACTGAATTAGTTGATTCAAGTATTTTTGGTTGTACAGTTTCTGTGGTGTTTGCCTCTGTTCACCAGTGCCAAGATTAAAGTATTAATGATTTTGTCTGTACGCATATGTTAGCCTGTCCTGAAACTTTTAAGGCTCTGTAATCAGAGGAATATTGGTATGTATATGTCACACAAATATATTTCTCAGTTCTTATCAATTTCAGTCAGTGTGTGCAAATGAAAAAATTACAACTAATTTTTTACTGTCAAATTCCAACATTATCTTACTCAAGTTTTCTTATTTTATCTAAAGGCCATTTTAAACAAAAAGAAACAAACTTGTAGTTTCTCAAAGCAGCGTATTTTCAAGTTATTATAAATGTGTTGTAAGTTATTAGTCAATTAGGGAGTGACATATGTCTAGGGCCATGATCACCCGCTAATTGCGGTTCCCAGCTGAACTAACTCCATTTTCCACTCCATTTAACTACAGCTGCTGGCTGCTTACCTGCTGCTGATGCTGCAGGTGCAGCAACCTGTAAGAACTAAACCAAGTTGCAGCCTGAGGGACCACAAAGGCCCAGCTTTAATGGCTGTTTACTGAACTTATTAGTGTCCTCGGGTTTCCATGTTTTCGTGTTTGCTCTGCGGGTTTGTTAAACATGTCGACAGTCCGCATTCTGTTTGGTCTCCGTGGGCTCAGATAACTCCCGGCACCATGTGGATGAATAATGTATCAAAGTGCAGGTAGGTGGTGATTTTTTTCTGACTGCTGCTCAATGCTGGGAAAGCAGGCAACTGGGAAGAGTACACAATGAATCAACATGTTGCCAACAGTGTGTGGCCAAGAGAGTTCATTAAAGACTGGGACAGACTAGGTCTGATATACATTCATTTGTTATAGTGTGTTTTTTTTTAATCTGACTAAGTTTAACCAATGAAATGATCAAATGCTGCTCAATATAAACCCAACATTTACTATTCAGGATTTGCTTTAAGTGGTTGTTGTCTGCAACTTTCTGTTTTGTTCAACTGAAAGAATCGGTGGAATAAAGAGTATGATCAGTAAGCTCACAGATAAGTGCCAGGTATGAAACGTACGCATTTCAAAGACATCCTGTGGCAATTATTTAAAAACACACTTGTGTTAATTGGTAAAAGAAAAGCTTTAAGGCTTCGAGAAATGTCTTTAAATTAAGCAAGTAAGTGAACTTCTGTTTTCTTTTTGCTCTGCTTCAGCTCACAGGAGTCTTGGACGATTGTTTCTGTGACGTCGAGAGCATCGACCTCTTCAACAACTTCAAGATATACCCTCGCATTCAGAAGCTGACCGAGAGGGACTACTTCAGATACTACAGGGTAAGAGCTGCTGCTGTTCGGGGGAGTGCCGCTTCACTGACCGTTCCAGCTTTGTGCAGTAACAACAAGTAAATTAATCTGATTCACCAAGGTTGGACTTTTCTCTTAAAGTTAGTCCTGGAGAAGTTTTGTTTCTGTATAGAAAAAATTGAAAAACAGTACTTTATTCATTCCCCATGGGGAGAAATAATTGTTTGTATTATCTGGGTCTATGTCCTTAGAAATATTCTTACAAAAATAATAATACAGAAGACAGCAGGAAAAAGCCACTAGCATAAAGAATATGTTAAACTGGAAAACAAAACTTTAGATTCGTAAAGTGAAAAAAACATAATAAGGTGAATAACTTAAACACAGTCCAGAAAAAGGCAAAAATGCCTGAATACTCTGTCCCGGCATACAATGTAGAATTCAAATCGCATGATGTCCCGACCAACAAAACCATTCTGTGACCTGTAAATCTTAGGGGGAAGCAGCTGTATTTACTTATTCCACAGTTGCATTGACAGTAGCTGCTGTGGAAAGAACACTCTCCATATTCAGGTGGAAGATGGTCTCAAATAACCACCTTTTCCGTGGCTAATCTATATCGCTACCAGGAGCATGAGAATATTAAGTTGTCTCTTTTCAGTATAGTAGAGTTAGGAGCTGTAACACAACAGGAAGGAAGTGACGTGTTCATGAACTGTGGTGTAATACTTCCACTGTAGCTGTAGGAAATAAACATGCAGCTCAGAAATGTATGAGGACAAGCAAGTTTCCATACACTTTAGAAAAGGAATTAATTTTTTTATTAGATTATATATCCCCTATATATAATGAAGCATTCTTTTTTTTAGTGTGCCAATACTTCCAGAGGAAATGCCAGCTGGAAGTGTTGGTCTGAGGTGTTGTTCACCAGGTGTTATTTTGCAGAAATGCAAGTTGTAATTTATTATTTTTAAAAAACTTTTTGAAGAGAAGTACCTTTGATTCCTAACAGCTGTGCTACATGCTGCCTGTTAGGAATCCAAAGCTGCCAAAGCCTGGTAATGTCTTGCTAACTGACAGGGAAAATCTGCTCAAACCTGCTTCAAGCTCCACAGACCAGACGGCTTTATAACGTTTTTCTGGGCTAACTTTATTTTTGCATCTTCATATTGATAAAGGCTGCTTATCTGTCAGGCTCAGAATGTATTTCACAGCTTCCTGACAGGTCCTGCCTTTGTTTAGGTGAGAGTCTCCGAAAGCCAGAGCTAAATGCTAAACAGCAGTGACTTTACCCGTCCATTTTTCTTTTTTTTTTTGCTCCAGGTGAACTTAAAACGGCCGTGTCCTTTCTGGCCCGATGATGGACACTGCTCCATCAAAGACTGTCACGTGGAGCCCTGTCCAGAGGTCAGAGGTCACCTACACTTGCAGCCCAACATCTAGCTCTTCTCATTGGCTGAATGTCACATTTCTGTATTAATGTTAAGTGAATACAAGTTTAGCATTATAAAAAATGTCCTGAATGTATGTGTTCTGTTAGTTTTTTTTCTTTATTTATCCTGGTGTGTTGTACCTTGTTTCTTACAGAGTAAGGTCCCTGTGGGAATCAAGTCTGGGAACTATAACAAGGTGAGATCCAAGTTGAAGTTTTATGATCCACAGCGGAGGTTATTTTTGCAAATTGCAAAATATTTCAAATTACCAGTAATGGTGGTCTCCTGTTAAAACGTGCTCCGTCTAGTTTTTGTCTGACAGGCAGGAATTCAAAAGGGAATGAGGTGTATCGTTTTCAGCAGATTCATTTACATTTGATGCTTACCTAGAATTTGGAAGGCATGTCGATTAATCTCTGGATACGAAACCCTTTGGATGCCCTGAATCCAGCTGCACTTGTTCCAGTGCTTCCCACCTCTAAACCTGAGACAGCACAATACACACATAGACACACAAACACACAGAAGGTAGGCTGTTATACCACTCAGCTTAATTGATTGATTGATTGATTGAATTGAATTGAATTGATTGAATATACTTTATTGATCTCCAGGGAGAAATTGACTTCCAGTACAGCCCGTACTAAGATCAAACAAACAAAACACATAGACACACCAGTTCGGGAAGACTGAGGGCAGCCACACAGGAGGGCGCACCAATTTTTCTTCAGAACAAAAAGAATACATTGGGAAAGCGGTTGCGGGAAGAGGGAAAAAAGGCCCAGTGCCACGCCCCCTACAGGGGACGTAACAGTGATATAAAAAAACACCTCTTACACTGAAGCACAGATACTGTCAAATCACAACATCAAGGACACATAGGGAGGGAGGGATGGGGGGTTGGAAGGAAGGGGAAAGGTAACAGCGAGGCAGTGAGTCCAAGGAATGCATGAATTCTGTATTTGTGTGTGTGTAAGTATAAGCAAGCTGGAGTCCACATCCAGGCTAGATGGAATTTGTCCTTGTGATGCCCATACTCCTGCTTGGGAAGAGGGAGGGGGTGGGGGGGGCAAAGCGTCCGTCTGCAGTTTCATCCAGGGCAAAGTTGTAGAGTAGCAGCTGCAAGGCCGCTCTGGGGAGGCCAGATTGAGATAAGAGAGATAGCTTTGTTCCAGACAGAGGGTGTTTTGTCTGCCTTAAGTCCTCAGCAGGTCTCTCAATGGCGATCCAATTCAGCCGAATTGTGTTAATTTCCATCCATCCGAACCACCAACTTCTCCAAGGTGTTCCCCATCACCCTCATGCTGTCACACATCGTCCCCATTTTGCTCCTGTGAGCCTCCTGTTTGCTCCACTGAGTCCCCAGATCACTCACCAGAGCATCCTGTTTGCGAGACAACTCGCACAAGGTTTGAGTCCGAGTGTTGATGGCCCGGTAAACCGGCTCGACAGGCAACCCGCCACCAGTTGCCATTAGCCTCCGAATTTCTCGAAAACCTAGGTATCCACCAACTCCAATCAGCAGGAACCCGGTTATCATGAATCCAAATAGGTATAGGTCCTCGACGTCCTCGAGAACTGAGAGGCATAAAACCCTCCAGCTCCTCCAGGCATCCATCGTGAAACCCGCAGGGTGAGTCCCAGCTGGACCAGTTGCAGCCCCTGCAGCTTGTCTTTGGGTTGAAAAGATTTTGTCAATTGCGTTGAGAGACCAGCCGACCAAATCCATGGTTGATGTTAGGCTTTAGGAAGTGAAGATGCAGAAAGAGGCTCTGAGATACGACAGGACAAAGATAGCAAGCAGGCAAAAAGGGCAGGGGAGGGAGCAGAGGGAAACACGTCTGCACTCGCCGAGAGCCGAGAGCCGGAAGAGAGCCGGAAGAAGCCGGCCAAGGACTGAGTTCTTGCTAGCTGTTGATTTAGCAATTCTTGAGTGTTTTTTTTTGCTTCTCTACCCAGTGAAATGTTCCATTTCTCAGACTCCAAAGAACTCAGTATGAAAAAACTGAGTGATTGATAGGACAAACTGCCAGATTAGTTTCTATTTGTAATAGCTTGTGTAGAGTAACACTGTTGAAAGAGCTTTTTTCATCGGGTCAGAGGAGCTTTGGGCACGGCTTGTCAGCTGTTGGCAGAAATTCCAGTTTCATTAAAAAAAACACTTGAGTTATTTTTGGACCGTGCTGCTATCTGGTTCAGTAGCTGCTGCTTGAAGTGTGACTACAGCACAGCTAACAGCAGCATACTCAGTAAAGCTTCGCTCTCATTGGGACTGCTCTGGTGAATCTGCATGTTTATTGCTCCACACCTGTGACCAAACACTTCTCTTTGATCAAAAATCCATAGATTTGCAAATAGATGTGCGCAAAAAGTCTTTTTTTTCTGCGCTGACCCAAATATGTCAGATGCATCTTCTTCAACCTTGAGGTTTTTAGTTGACTGTTGGGTTTTCTTGTTGAGCCTTTTTTAAACATTTCACAATGAGAAACTGCAAACCCGTGGTTGCTGGTCATTAAAAGCCATGAAACCTTCTTTGTGTGCAGTACTCCCAGGCAGCCAACACTGTCCCCGACATGTCCGAGTGTCAGCAGGCCAAAGAGCTGGGCGCCATCAACAGCACTCTGAGGTGAGACCATATCTCTGTATCCATGGCAGCTAAAACGAAACAGGCCAAACTTTTACCATCACACCACCGCAAGAGCCTGCACCTTAAAGCCCTTGAATATCTTGTATATCGTTAACATTGAATATGTTGATTTGTTTTATTGTTTCTTTTTACAATCTGAAACAATTTCCTCCGAAATAAATGCTTCAGATAAATGTAATATTTCTGTAAATGTGACAGGACAAACTGAGAGCCGTGGCACACATTTTAACATTTTAAAAGCTTTGACTTTACAAACTCTTCATGACTTTGGTTAGTTCTTTATTCCTCCTATCTCATAAACATTATTTAAAACAGATTTTTACAGAAAACCCCTGATCTTTTTGTTCTTTACAATTAATACACTGTTCAGATTTAACGTTCTAAAGGAATTTAGCATTCTATTTAGCATTCCTAAAGGAGGTATTTTAGCAAATGTTTGCCTTTTCCGGCTGTTATGAACTCACTGTTATTCCCTGTTACAGTAACCAGAGCAAGGAGGCGTTTGCCGATTGGGCGAGACACGACGACGCTCAGGACCACTTCTGTGAGCTAGATGGTGAGGTTTTTTTATCTAGACTCTTAATCTGCCTTCTGTGTCATTACATCGTGAAGCTGTGATTCTGGAAGGCCATTTCTTCCTTCGACCATCATGGAAAGTTTGAGATCTATTGCAGATGAAATAGAGTCTTGGAGCCCCATATGAGGATTTGTCTTAAACAATGCCGACAGATTATTTAAATCAGGACAAATTTGATGCAATCCAGACTACAGTGTGGCTGATAACCACAACCTATCATAAATGATATTTTACCTGTTTTTTTTAGGTTTTTCTGAAGACAAAAAAAATGGCTTGTATAACTTGGAATTTTGAAAATTGTAACAAACATTTGGTTGCAGAGCAGAGATCCACAGAAACTATCAGCAGATTAATTTGAAGCATTTTTTAAGATGGAGGTACGTATAATAAAGTTTGTTGTCGTCATTCTTCAGATGAGACCGCTCCAGATGCAGAGTACGTGGACCTTCTGCTGAATCCGGAGCGATACACCGGATACAAAGGTCCGTCTGCCTGGAGAGTGTGGAACAGCATCTATGAGGAAAACTGTTTCAAGTGAGTAATACACACACACACATGTGGGGTTAGGGGTAGTTGCCCAGGTGTTAAACCTTCACTGAAGACGTTTTCTGATAGAAGTTAAAAGACAGTATGAAACCAGCTGTTTTTAAACTGTGAGTTGTCTTTGTGGGCCAAAGGCATTTCTTTGTTATACACCAAACTGAATCTTTCCCGCTATTAAATGGATACCAATACCAAAATGATCAATTTAAGCTACAGTGTGTGTTTCCTGTTTTGTTACCTTAACAAAAGCAGTTTAAGTAATTTGAGAGCGATCTCTGAATTCTCGTGAGTGACCTTTGTCAGTCAAATATATTTGAATGCTGGTGTTAGCTTCTGTCTTAACAAGTTTGGTCGGATCTTATTAGTATTTCCTGTCATCTGTACTCTGAAATGTTTTTTTATATGTCTTTTACTCATTCAAACTACACAATATTCAGGATTAATCTAACAGAAGGATCGTAGAATTTCAACCTCCGAATCTGTGTGTTCAGTATAAACATGTTTGCTTTTCCCTTTTCCAGGCCCAGGTCAGTCTACCGACCTCTGAACCCTCTGGCTCCCGGCAGAGGTGAGTCCGTGGAAGCAGGAACTGCAGGTTCTATGTCATTTTAGCGCAATAAACAAGGGAAGACAGAGGAGGGATCACAGATAAAATTTTAGGAAGTTGACTTGAAATTATGGTTAATGGATTAAAAACAGTCTCCACATGGAACAGATCAGTAATACCACAGCTAAGGTTAGGACTGAGGTAAATGGAATGGATGAACAGCTTCCTTTCTCGACTAAAAGTTTAATCACTAAGTTTTGTAAATGCCAGGAAATAAAATTGACTTGACAACCATTGATGGCCGAGTGTTACAAACCAGCGTTACAATTTCTGAAACACGTAAACATTTGAGACAAATATACATTTTCACATGAACACCATCCAGCTCCACATTCTGATCGTTGAGCTTCTTAAACTCTTTCATTTAGATTTGAATATCGTTGGCTGGATTCTTGACATTTTAACATTCAGAACACACAGAGTGGTTAATGGATACATATCCGCACCCTCCCTCTTTCCCGTGTATTTGGCACACAACAGATTCATTTTTAAATGCCAAAACGCCAGTCAAAAAACACCGATCAGTGGCCAGACTTTGTCTAAAATTACAAATAACTTGGGACTACTCAGGATAATAAATGATAAATTTTACCTTTTATTCAGAGAACTTGCAATGACCGTTTTCTCCGAGAAAACTCAGTCCAACTCAGTTTTCTCCTCTGCTGGTTTGGCAACATTAACACCAGGTCAACCAATGCACTGAGCAGAGGGATGACGACAACTGACAAGAACAGTTCACACCTATGGATCTGTACAATAGACCGATAATGAGGGAGACTCGTGCCTTTCTTTTTTTGACGGCTCCCATCATTCACATTCTGAGTTTCTGCCTTCTGGCTCAGATTTTCCTCATATGACAAGTAATGGGTACACACATTCCCTGGTCCATTTAGCTTACCAGGACAGGGAAGGAGGAGCCGTACCTGATTGGTCGATATCGGTGTTTGTTTCTTGTCTCCAAATAGTGTTTTTGATGTGGCTGAATTTGATGATACGCTCTGTTTGTGCTTTCACTACTTTGTATGGGCTACAACTAGCCAACGATGAAATAAACCATAAAGGGAATGTACAAATAACAAAGTCAAAAGGAAAAGGTATTACTCTATTGTTTAATATTACTATGTTGTTTTGACATTTTCACATTTTGAGCAACAGTGTTGTGCAGGATCAATAAAAGTTAATTAAATCAACTGAAAAGTACCCTGAAAACTACTTTGCCTGAAACTTAAAGCGAAAGATTTTTTGCCCTGCTGCTTATCAGGTTTAGGTCATCTTGTGTTTGCATGGTTGCGTCTCAAATCTAACCTTTTCCTCCTTTCTTCTCTGTTACTCTGCATTCAGGCGATGACGATGGTGAGTATGTAACTGGCTTCACATTAATTTATTCCAAGTCATATCAAAGAACAACCGTCAAGCTTCTATTTATTTATTTTTATTTGATGTCCCTCACATTGCAGGAGAAGGTTTCTACAACTGGCTTGAAGGTGAGTTCTTCTTCAGTTCTTTGTCAAGGTGAAATCTCCTTGAGACCTTGAACCTGAATAATGAATGTGAGGTCAAATAGAAGGATTGTAGAAAACCAGCTGCAAATAAAACTACTATAAAAGTACCTGTGCTCATCCAAACCACGGTGGTGCACATAAATGAGGTGTGTGTATTTTGACGGAACGCCTTCAGCTGAACTCTCTCTTCAGGTTTGTGTTTGGAGAAAAGAGTTTTCTATCGACTCATCTCAGGCCTCCACAGCAGCATCAACATCCACCTGTGTGCCGAGTACCTGCTGGACGGTGAGAGCAGCACAGTCACATTTCCAACATGCCCTGCCAGCTGTGGGCTTCACCACCCAGTCTCTCTTTCATTTAATGAATGTACATGTTCCTATTAGTTCTAATATGATGCTGCAGCTACTGCACAAAGCCAGTCTTTATTTGATGGATGAAGAATAAGAATTAAGAATAAGAATTGGGTTTTATTGCCAAGTAGGTTTACACATACAAGGAATTTGCTTTGGTGAAAGCACCGAGGCAGCCATTTTCGGCGCCAAGACATCTTCAGAACCAAAAAGAATACGCTGGGAAAGCAGTTGCGGGGAGAGGAGGAAAAAAAAGGCCCAATGCCAAGCCCCCTGCAGGGGACGTAGCAGTGATTTAAAAAAAAACACCTCTTACACTGAAGCACAGATACAGTCAAATCACAACATCAAGGACACATAGGGAGGGAGGGGTGGGGGGGTTGGAAAGGAAGGGGAAAGGTAACAGCGAGGCAGTGAGTCCAAGGAATGCATGAAGTCTGTACTTGTGTGTGTGTAAGTGTAAGCAAGCTGAAGTCCACATCCACAGGCAGGATGGAATTTGTCCTTGCGATGCCCAAACTCCAGCTTGGGAGGAGGGAGGGGGGTGGGGAGGGCAAAGCGTCGGTCTGCAGTTTTATCCAGGGCAAAGTTGCAGAGTAGCAGCTGCAAGGCCGCTCTCGGGAGGCCAAAATGAGATAAGAGAGATAGCTTTGTTCCAGACAGAGCGTGTTTTGTCTGCCTTAAGTCCTCAGCAGGTCTCTCAATGGCGATCCAATTTCAGCCGAATTGTGTTAATTTCCATCCATCTGAACCACCACCTTCTCCAAGTTGTTCCCCATCACCCTCATGCTGTCACACATCGTCCCCATTTTGCTTACCAGAGCATCATGTTTTGCGAGACAACTCGCACAAGGTTCTTAAATAAGGAAGCTAAACTAATTAGTGAAGTTTTTAAGGGTTCATGTTGTAGACGTGTTATGAATTGTGAATGAGGTTATCCCTTAGTCTCTATCTATAGATTACAGTATGACATCAGCACAACTTGGGGTTCGTTAAAAGTTTATGAAGTCACAGATAACGTGGAATCGCGGTTCTTGTGGTGAAGTGTTTGCTTCCATTGGCAGAGGGCTGGGGCCAGTCCGTGTGGGGGCCAAACGTCCAGGAGTTCCGTCAGCGCTTCGACACAATAGAGACGAAGGGGGAAGGGACGCGGAGGCTGAAGAACCTCTACTTCCTGTACCTGATAGAGCTGCGGGCGCTGTACAAGGTGGCGCCGTACTTTGAACGAGCCTTCGTCAACCTGTACACCGGAAACTCTCAGGAGGACGGGGGCACCAAGGAACTGCTGCTGCAGGTCTTCAATGAGATCAAGTAAGAGCTTCAGCCTCTCAAATCCAAATGTAGTAAAAGAGTAGTTATACCGACTGGACTAAAAACTAAATGTAGACAATGTGCCCACTGTCTGGAGCACTTATTTCTGGTAGGGTTGTAAGGGGCTGGAGCCTAACTCAGCTGTCATTGGGTGAAAGGAGGGGTACCATCACAGGGAAATTAACAACACACACACTCGCCTTGATTCTTACTGGCAATTTAGACTCGCAAATAACATAGCTCGCGTGTTTTTGGACAGTGGGAGGAAGCCGGAGTACCCAGAGAGACCCCACATATGCACAGGGGGGACATAGAAACAGAACCCTCCTGCTGTGGGGCCACAGTGACAACCACCACACCTCTGAATGTTTAGCAACAGGAGTCATCGACAGTTTTAATTAGTTTTCTGTCCAATTCTGTCCTCACCCTAGAACAGAAATGCGTTTAGTCTGTTTCTCTGCTTTCTTTTTGTTACTTAACACATTGGAACCGGAAGCAGTGCGTTAACACACACTGTTATTATTTTTTCTCTCTATCTCTATATTCCTAAAACTCAACAGACTCTTCTGTCTTTCAGAGCTTTCCCAATGCATTTTGATGAAAAGTCCATGTTTGCTGGAGACAAAATAGAGGCGAAAACGTTAAAGGTAAAAATCAACTATATTTATCATATATACTTTATAGCATTGATCTACATCTTACTTCCATATGTTACATTTATTAGCACCAAATACAGAAGCCTGAAACCCAAGTATAGCTAGAAAGTGCTCTGAATTGTCTTTACATCCAAGATTATTTAAATAGAGAGTAATCTTCTTTGTCCTTTTACGCAGGAGGAATTCCGCCTCCATTTTAAAAACATCTCCAGGATCATGGACTGTGTCGGCTGCAGTAAATGTCGACTGTGGGGAAAGCTACAGGTGAGTGGGGACAGCATTTTTTCCAGCTCTATTTTTTTTCCAGCCAGTTTGAATCACGATTTGCTGATCCGGCCTTTGTAGAGCTGGTTTAACAAAATAACATCAGAAACCAGGACCCACACTATTACTAACCTCTTTTTATCCCGAAACTCAGCAGGAGATCACTGAGGATTCCTACAGACCAATATTCTGTCCTATGGAAATCTAGTGGACTGATTCAAAATCAGACCCTGTTTCCAAACCAGTCCTAAAATTGCCTCTGTAAATAGACATTTAAATGTGATTTTGTGTTAGGATTAGCTCTAACCCTTTAAGACAAACTGAAGTTTACCACAGGTGTTTCCCACAGTAATCTGACGAGTAAACTTTGTACGGTACTAAAAGCAGAAAAGAAAAAGAAGCCCTAGCTTGTAAAAATGGCTGCAGTTAAAGCTCAGTTCATGGTGTTTAGAATACTTTACAAGTCTTTAATTACACTAAGAACAATATTTCACTGTGTTCATTCTTTACTCAAGTTTTTTTTTTCAACTTTGAATTTCTTTTGATCTCTGTAAGCACAGCTAGCTGAAGTCTAACTGGGGAGACACAGACTCAGAAGAATATGTATACAGTATATTTTTGTAAATGTTTAGTACTCTTCATTGTTTCCCTGATTTCTTTAGAGGATCTCAAAGGACTGAATGGTGTGTCTGCATCGTCTTGACTCATAAACTGAAGCCAGCTCCCACACATGCTTTTTTTTTTTTTTTGTATAACAAATCTGTTATTTTTGCACGCAGACCCAGGGATTGGGCACAGCTCTGAAGATCCTCTTTTCCGAGAGGGAGATTCAAAATCTGCCTGAACACAGCCCATCCAAAGGCTTCCAGCTCACCCGACAGGAAATCGTGGCCTTGATAAACGGCTTTGGCAGGTACTGGTTTCGCAGACATAAGCGTTGGTTGTCGGTATCCCAGATTTACATCTGCAACTGAACACTGCCAATCCTGTTTGCTGTAGGCTGTCCACCAGTATACATCAGCTCCATAACTTCCGTCTGATGCTGAAGGAGAAGAGGTAACAGTGGAAGAGAAAGAGCACCCGTCCTTTAGGCAGCACGGCTCCCAGAGAACTGCAGCAGACCACTTCCTGCTCAGAAGACGCCGCCTTGCATGGACATCAGGCTCAGCCGCCAACCCGACGGAATCCTTTTCTCCCCGTTTTCGATCTCATGAATCTGTAGTTTTTCCCTTCCGCAGCGCCCCCTCCTGACGGAGCGCGGATGTTCGGTCCTCTGCCTCCTGCTGCCTTCATCAGAAAGTCCTCTCAGGTTCTGAAAACAACCTGAAGGTTTTTTTTTTTTTTTTTTTTTCTCTGCTGTTAAACTTCGCCAACTAGGAAACCTTTTTCCAATATTTTGTCTCTTCTAACAAGTTAACCCCCCAAAAAAGCAATGAAGGAATTCACATTCAGACTCAGAGCCAACTAGAAACGACGAGCTGGACCTCTGGTGCTGGACACAGATCTAACTGTTTGACCGGCCTTCACACAGAGGGCTGGCTTCTCTTTTCTGTGGCACTTTGCTGCAGGCCCGGTGGTTCATTGGAGGCCCTCAGAAACTCCAACACTTGAGATCCAAGCTGAGTAGAGTCATCATTAAATCTTTCAGGTTAATTTAATCACTTGACTTTTCATAGTTCCAGATTAAAATCTGAAGTTGGTTTGATGTTAAAATCTTCTCACGTGCTTACAATGAACCATCTGCACACGCAGCTTAAAAGGGACACAAGCGAGCTCATTTCTTAGTCTGCTTTGAAGAGAAAAACCCCCGTATTTAACTCCACTGACGCTCTCTGCTGCCGCTTAGCCGCTGCTCATTGATCAGATCTAGTCCACATATTTTCCTGCCCCCTCCTCAAAATGTGAGCAAATGAGGATAATCTTTTCGAAACGCGTGTGGGCTGCTGACGAACGTAAGCTCCTGTCTTTGTTGGCTTCTGTAAACGGCGTGGGTTAGATTAGGCAGTTAGTGGCACATTTTAAGGCTGGTTGAAACCTTGGCTGTTACGCCGAGGGGGGCTTGGTGTTTTTTGTCTAACATGCTTCTGTACATAATAGCAGCATCTATGTGATTTTCTTTTTTCCGGAGGCTTAAGATTGCAATTTTAATAAGAAGTGATTTCTTTTGCTGACATCTGAGGTTTATATGATTGAGATCTTGTCTCAAAATATCTGATTGGTGTTCATCACATCAAAGTGACCAGAGGTGAAGAGCAGGGCAGCAGAAAGAAGGTGTCGGCTAACTGGTTGTCATCAAACAGAGGCTGTAGGTGTCGTTCTGAGGGCCTGGTTCTGGACACGGCAGGTGATGGGCTGCATCACACTCCACTTTCTGGATATTCCGAATATTGAATGTCTGGTTTTGGTCTGATCTTTGGAAGATTAAAACGTTTGTTTGTTTTTGCTATGCTAAATCAAGATGTAATGAAATATATAGACGACTAGCAACCGTTTAAGGACAGAAAATGTAAAAATACAAAAAAAAAAGTTAACGACACCACTGGATAAACTGCCTTCAGGAAACAATAACTGGACTGACGTACATTGATGAGCTATTGTTCATGTTTGTCATAGGACCTAAACACAGGGCGTGTGTTTAGGCTTTATGTGAAGAATGAGAATCGCAGCTATAAAACAATAGACTCCCAACTTGAACCGTAAACATGACAGAAGTAGCAGATTTTTTACTGTTCTCTGATAGGACAGAAACTCTTGTTTGTGATCGAACGAGGTGAGTTGTGTTGGTCTACTGTAGAGCCACATGTTTGTTGTGTTTTTTTCTTGATCTGCATTAACTTAAAGTTCACCAAGGAAGTTCCAAAGAGGAAACTGGTTTTTGGTCTAATGAAAGCTGCAGCATTTCATCCGATGCTGTAACGGTTTCCTTCAGAGGGAGAAGTGAACCTGAGGAGCGATTGCTAGCTGCCATGCTCAGAGCTGCCTAATCTGAATGGCACTTTACTTGAAAAGAGCCGAGTCTGATATTTGAAACGATGTTTGGGCAACGTTCGACAAGCAGAGCTTGGCGGTGGACATGGCCAAAAAGACAGCATAACTGTCCAGGCCGGAAAACGCTCAGCCTTTACACTCGTGAACCTTTTCCCAGTGGGACTATGGCCACTAGCAGCTTGGCGTTTTTCTTTCGATGTTTCAGCCTTTGTCATATAAGAAGAAAGCGGCTTAAAACGCATAAAAAGAAGCTTTCGACTTGTTTTTTTCCCCCCCAGATGAGTTGGTTTGGTGTCTTCGGCTGTCATTCCACTTAATAGCAGTTTTTTTTTGTTTGTATTTTACCCAGCAGTGCAACTGCAAAGTGGGCCAAAGAATTTTACGTTGCCTTTATTATACTGTTGTGATGGGTTTTCTGCTTGTTTTATCGAGTCGCCTCAGCCGTGTAATACCTTAGAGATAAAGTTACCATAGGCTGTTACACATGTAAGTTGTTTTTGTCTCAGCAGGCCTAGGAATCGGTTAGTTTTTTACCTGTGTGGAAGAGATGTTTAGAGAACATAACGGCGTCTGAGGTGCAACTGCAGCATCTGGAACTCAGTGTCAGGCCACAATAGTTTTTCTCTGGCTGTTTGTTTAAAAAAAAGTTAAGTACTTTTAAGGACAGGTAAATAAATATGGCCTTCAGCAGCAGCTTTAGTCAAGAACATGTTCTGAGTCCCGCCTTTCTCTTCAAATCCTCCACCGACTATGGCTTCCATCAAACCAAGAGACGTGACTTACAGCCTGACAGTCCACCCACGGGGCAAATAGTCAAAACGTCCGAATGTGACCTTTCAAACGTGCGTCCATGCACGTCCGTGCGCCGGCCACACAGGAAGTGGACTCCACGTTTCTGAGGCACGTTAACGGGTGAAACGCAGACTTGTGCAAGCCGTCATCCAAAGTGTGTGTGTGTGTGTGTGTGTGTGCACGGTGCGCTCTGGACGGAAGCCTGGGTGTCACTGCCATTCCCCGTTAAATGATTCAGATCTTTTTTTTTCTGTCGTTTCCGTGGCTTTTAGAAGTTTTTTTTTTCTTTTCATTTTTGTCTTCAACTTCATTTCTTTAAATTTGTTGGGATTCTTTTTATGGCTTGAAAACTTTTGAAAACTACTGTAGAAAAACTGTAGGATGATTCCAACGCAGAACATAATTTGTAAATTTCCGAAACTTTCGACAAAACATTTGTACCTTGTCCACTTTGCATTTGTAACGATGGCAGTAGAGATTTATTTTTATCTGTCACTTTCCGCAGTGAGGAATATCTGTTTATGTTGCACATGAATCCTGATTTAGAGTAAAAAGCAGATTTTTAGCTGCACACGGTGTGTGTGTGCGTGCGTGCGAGCCGTGTACGGCCTCCTTAAAACGAAATCGATAAAGGACGCTTCAGATCTTCACACTCTCCAAATCTGCACAGTTTGTAGAAGACTGCACGTGTTGAGTTTCCTCTGTTCTGCTCCATGATCTCTGTGAATACCTGTATACAGACGTAGTTGCACCATGTTTACTTGTGCACCTGCTGAGTATATTTATTGAAAAAGATGAATAAATATTTAAATATTTCCGGGTGTAATGGTGGTCTCTTTTGGTTGCAACGTACCAGGAAAAACTTGAAGCCAGACCCCCATTTGGGGGAACCTCAGACTCTGCTTTGTTGTTCCTGTCCCCAAAAAACCAGAAGCTCTCATTGGCAGTCTGGAACTTTGTTTTATTGTTGCATATGCTCAACACGCCACAAAAACACACGAGAAGCTCATCGACCAAGTACACCTCTGTACAACCGACCTTACAAAACCCGTTATAGAAATATAGAGTCCGAGCTTCTTTCAGAAATGTTCAAACATGTTTGTTTTGAATCGTTGGGACGACCTCTGCCGTTGCATCAATCCGTATTTGAGTTGATCTGTTCTGTGAACGAGTGATTTCAGATGAATTTACATTTCCATGTTTTCAGCATAGCTGGAGGTGAATGTATTTACAGCTTACGGACACATGTGCTCTCATGTGGGGTGACAAAAAAATGGCCCAACAGAAATCGCCTGAGGGACTATTTGGCACCATAAATTACACGTTTCTTACAAAAACGAACTTCACGACTTGTTCTGACTACATTTTTTCTCATGTCTTGATGCACGTCCCGTCATATAAAGATTTCCCATCACAAAACATCACCGTCTCCCCAAAAATACATTACATCTGTCTGTGGATCTCTGTGTACCCAGCCTTTCACTCAGCTGATCATGTTCTATTCTTTTCAAGTTAGCCATATTTCTGATCCAGATGGAAAAGTTCAGCTTTAAGCTGGTTTACAAAGTGCTTCAGGTGAATCTCCGGTAGTTTCTTTCCCGCTTAATATGAGGATAAATAGTGTGTGAACGGAGGGCTGCCATACTTCTCGATGGTTTGGGTTCAGTTACATTCCACTTCCTTTCATTGCTGCACAGATTAAAAAAAAAAAAAACGTGAACTATCATTTAGGAACTTTAAAACGTTGGTGTTACGGTTAGTTCCTGGTTCCTGGGACCTTTCTGTGTGGAGTTTGGGTTTTCACCCTGAGCCAGGGTTCTCTCTGGGTACTCTGGCTTCCTGCCACCGCCCAAAAACCTGCATGTTGGGTCAAATGGGGATCCTCAATGGATGGATAATCTTGCCATTTAGCTATCTACACCAAGTCACCAAGTCATTCCCTGTTTCACTCTAAGCTAAATGACGAAATGCTTGAAAGTGGCTTAAAAGTTAAGTTTAAATCCTGTCATTACTGGATTGAAAGTCCCCTAAAATAAGTTTTCATTCAAATATCTGTTACATGTGCGGTAGAAAGCATAGATGTTCTCTGAAGAGGGGTTCCTGTCCAGATTTAGCCTGCTGAGGGTCCAATTGTTTGGATTTGGTTGCCCCTTTTTGTAAAATCATTAACTGTATTCCACCATAATTTCACGATGACATCACGGCAGAATCTGTTTTAAGTAAAAAGGATCAGCGAACGTCCCTCTGATCTTTGGTCCAAAAGTAAAAAACTGGGCACGCTCTTTATATTTCAGATTAGTTCACGCGAACTGATTAATGACGATTTTTGTTCTTGCTTTAGCCAAAAATGACACTTTTGGGTCTGGATGTTGAATTTCCCGCTGAGAAACCCTGTTGATTCGGGACTTAAGTGCTACTGTACTCTCAAAACCAGAAAACTCCAGGAAACTGGGTCCTTTCGAAAAATGTACAGGACCTCTTTTAAGCTAAACTATTCACTCTACAAAGGTCCACCTTAGTGATGTAAAAAAATAACAACACAATAAATGCTGAGTGTCAAAGTGCAGAGTGGGGCTGTGCAGGGGGGGCCCTCATGGGTAAGGGTGCAGCTCCCCGGCGCCGGCCGTCAGCCGCTGCTCGTCGCTGACGCTGTGCACCGTGAAGCTGCTGTGGCGGCTGCCCCAGTCGTAGCAGTCGGAGGAGAGGCTGCAAACAGACGGGAGCGTCAGAATCAGGAGCATCAGAACGGTCTGACGGACGAGCGTCGCCTCTCATAAGAATCAAGTGAGTAAATTTCATTTTGTGGAGCTTAACTGTGACTCTTAACCCTATAATGCCAAATGTATCATATTTGATACATACGGTTTCTGAAGTCTTTTGGATCTGAGACTTTTTGCATCATTGAATGGTAAAAGCTTTGCTCATACCCCTGTTGTACACATTCAGACATACCTGATAACAGCCAGTAGAATATATATCTGAAATTATTGTACGCTAATTTTATTTTCTTCATATGTTGTTCAAGGGCCAAAAAAAAGACTTCAGACTAAAAAAATCCAATATTCTTACTATTTTTCTTGGATCTGGCTTTAAAGGGTTAGATCGTCTTGTTTGCATTTCACGATTACTAAAGTAACAACACCATGCTCCATAAACTAAAGTGGAAATAATTCCTCTTTGTTGGGTGTGAGGCTACATCCTGTACCATTATCATTTAGTTATTTGTCCTGTAATTCAGTTTGTTAACGTAATAGCAGTTGATTTAAAGATCTTTAGGACGACATTAGGCTGTTTTTCAGCAAAATCACAGGGTTGCTACCTGGCTGACGCATTCTGGGGAGGAATGCTCCACGCCAGGTCGTCATCGCTGTCGTAGCGGCGAGGGTTGTCAAAGAAATACCCTCTGGACGAGAGAACGTGGTTCGGGATCCCAGCCGTGCTCTGAGGAGGGAAAAGACAAAATCCGTCATTGTTGGACCGACCAGAAGATTCTGGTTCACAGCCCTGAGACAGTGATGAGCCGATGATGGATTTGATACGGTTTTATCTAGTATTTTTTTTAAGAAACCGGCGCTCCGGTAGGAGGAACTGACCCTGTCCTGAGGCGGCCGTCTGACCCTGAAGAAGAAGACGACCAGAGAGGTGGGCAGCAGCTCCCAGACGAACAGGATCACCCCGAACACCACGTAGCCGGCGTCTCCCAGCGAGGAGCGCAGGTCGGCCTGGGAAAAAGCACAGCTCAGGGGTCAAAGGTCAACGGCAAAACACTCATTGGAAAACCCTGACTTGAAGCGGTTTGAAGCAGTTTAATAGTTTTTTCCCTCTTTCGTTAACCTCTAAACTGAACAATAATTCCAGGTATCTTCAATTTGAGCTGTTCATATCATGTGTGATGTCCACATTCATCAGGTAGGTGATTTAATCCAGGTCAAGCTTTAAACTGACCCGTGGAGACGGCGCACGAAAATCGAACGAAAACCCACTCCAAGATTTTTTTTTTTCCAAGACTAAAACAAAACCAGGTTTGTTTGGTGGGTTTAAGTGTGGTCACCTGGTCTGAGACGTTGTACCAGTCGTAGTCGAAGGAGTTGATGGTCTCGATGTTGGTCAGTGCCAGCACCACCAGATTGTAACAGGCCCGCGAGGCGTAGAGCAGCACCACCATGATGCCGATCAGGGTCACCTGGCACACCGAGGTTCCCTGCACCCAGTACACTTGTTCAGAGTTTTTCCTCGCGTCTATCCACAGTTATCCAAGTACGTCTGGCTGCAGACTGCAGGAAGCCAAGTACGGATATCCAACTCCGCCCACATCCAAGTCGGCCATTTTGATTACGTCACCAATAGGAAGGTCCCAGGGAAGAAAATCTTAATTGCTTCATGGCAATATAGACATTAATTTAAAAATAGTTAATCTTGCAAACACTGAATTAAACTCTATACATAATATTAGCTTAAAATAGTGTATGTTAAATAGGTTTGAACAATTAGTCCAAATAAGTTTAACCAAAACATATTTATCTCTCACAATAATGAAGGGTGTAGGATTAGGGTCAGGGTCAGGATTATGGTTAGGGCAAGGGTTAGGGCAAGGGTTAGGGTCAGGTCAGGGTTAGGGTGAGGGTCAGGGTCAGGGTTAGTGTTAGGATCAGGGTTAGGATTAGGGTCAGGTTTAGGGTCAGGATTAGGGTTAGGGTCAGGGTTAGGGTCAGGGTTAGTCTTAGGGTTAGGGTCCGGGTCAGGGTTAGGATCAGGATTAGGGTCAGGGTCAGGGTTAGGGTCAGGGTTAGGGTTAGGTCATAGTTTTTCTTTCGATTTCGTATAGACAGTAAAGTTTCGTTTCCACCTGAGAAAGCTGCTAGTCATATGACCCAATCAAAATGGCCAACTTGGATGTGGGAGGAATTGGATATCCAACCGAGCCGTCCTACAGACTGAAACCAGAGGCTAGTTATCGAGTTATCCACAGCATTGTGTCGCTTTCCCGAATCCACAACGCAATCAATCTTGAATTCACCTTTGACTCCAAGTAGATGCTGGACAGCGACATCTTGGCCACTTTGTACAGGCAGACGGACAGAGAGACGGCGCAGAGGACGAACAGGCTGTCGTTGATGGCCACCCTCACCAGGACTACCGTCTTGACGTCCGCCGCCGAGATCCTGACCAGCAGGGCGCACACCAGGTTGACCAGCAGGAAGGTCAGGCTGACGCCCAGGAAGACCAGGTAGAGCGGCAGCCTGGGGGAGACACGGGGGATCGTCTATAAAGGAGCCACTTCCACTCACCGGAAATGCAAGTTTACATTAGATTATATTACCTGTACTTCAGCAGAGCAGGTGTGTGCTTAGATTTTGCCTTAAAGTAAACCTGTAAGAAATAGAAGGACAAATCAATTTGATCATCTTCCTTGGTGGAACAGTTTTTCTGCTGTTGGCCAGTAGAAGATCTTTTCTCATTTTGGCTTTTTTCTCAAAAATATGTTTAGAATCAGAAGAAGAGCACCACGTTCTTCTGTTCTGCAGGTGCTAAGAGCATGAGTCAGTCTATCTGCATCAGCCTGAGAAAGGAACTGACACAATATCTCCTGGATTAAAAAAACCTCTGTCTTAGGTTCTCGATATGAGATCGGAAATTTAGATGGGAATCAAAAATAACTCAGAGGTTCTTGATTTTTCTTTGGATTGGTTCAAAGACAGCGATCTCAGTTTTAAATACGGTTGTTCTCTTTGTGCTTCAGGAGTGGTTTTGTCCTGGTTGTCTGTCACACTGTTAAAGGGTCGTCTGTATGGTGAACGTGATCTGTAGACACTGATATAAAGCTGTGCGTCATCAGTATAACTTTATAATTTTACGCTATGTTTTTGACGAAACATGGCGTAAGCTTTTAAGCTTTAAAACAATTTTGTAGCTCCCAAAGCCGGCACAGGATTAAACAGACAGCAAAAAGAGGCAAAAAGTCCTCTTTTTTTTTAACTAGAAGCGTCTGAAACCTCGGAAGGATCTTTATCAAACAAAAAATGTGTCCTCAATTCAATTAAAATCCCAGCAACGGCTTGTTAGCCTGAAACTCCCACTAGTGACTTAGAACTAGAAGAAGGCTCTTGTTGGAATGCATAAAAAAATAGTATATCAAATGTCCCTTTATTTGAAAATAGCCGTATCCAGACTTGAAACTGTATTACGCCAGGGGGAGGTCATGTAGACACAGCCAGGATTAGAAAAGGATTAGAAAGAATATCCAGGCTGTCATCAGAGAAAGGAGCAAAAGTGCACACCTGTCTCTAGACCAGAACCCGACAGTTGCAGCCATCTGCTGAGAAGCTGAAATTCAGCAGCAACAGACATCGATTGCTCTGAAATACTGCAAAAATCTGAATCCAGGGCTTACCAAAGCAGTAAAAAGTCACTAAAGAAGGCTGATAAAACCCAACAGGGACTACTTTTGAGTGCGTTACTGCATCAGATTCTCATTTATTTTCTTCCAATAACTGAAAACACAGAAAATGAGTTTATGTCTCCTTGCTTTAGTTGAATTAAAGTTAAAAAAGTTTAGAAATGACATTTATTTTAAGAATGCGGTCAAATCGGTTTCACTATCGTTTGGGAAAAAAGGAAGAAAAATAATTTATTGATAGTGTGTGACATTCACAAAGGTGGCCATCAGATCATTTCCGCTGTTACTGTCTGGGACGACAGGTGACTTTAAATCACAAAAGACCAAAACGTCAACCATTTGGATTTTGTGTGAATCCCCAAGAGCCTGCCTTTACGAGGACAGGCCCATGAGCTTTTCCCCGGGTCTCACCCGTCTTTTTCCCGTGCTTCTCGTGAGGCATCTCCTCCTTACCTGGGCACAGTAGAGGTTCATCAGGCTCAGCGTGAAGAACTGGAGGCAGACGGGGAAGCAGTAGAGCAGCCAGAAGGAGAAGGGCCCCAGCGTGTTGGCGGTCACGCAGTCCCTGAAGTAGAAGGAGAAGAGGAGGGCGCGCAGGGCAGCCCACAGCAGACATAGGAACAGGAAGGCCGTCTGGTAGCTGAAGCGCTTGTGGCGGTACCTCAGGACCAGCCAGAGCTGGGCGTACACGAAGGCGAAGAGCAGCGAGTAGAAGACGGTGTAGACCACCGTCAGGCCCAGCTTTACGTAAGGCGGGATGGCCGGGGAGATGGTGGGAGGAGGAGGAAGGTGGGAGTCGTTGCCGGCACGCTGCTGCTGCTCCTCCGGTGCAGCGTTGCCCTCCATCACCTCCCCATTCATTCCCTCCAGGATGGAGATGACGATCAAAAAAATCCCCCCTTCAGGTTAAAAAAGACGGGAGCATTATTCTTCTGATGGATCGCCTCTCCCGAAGAGACACGTTGTCTAAATGACAGAGAACGGAGGAGGATGAGGATGAGGATGAGGAGGAGAGAAGACTCCCCTCTTTTTGCCGGTGCCTGGTGAGGAGCTTATTGGTGGCAGTCGGTCATGTGATGCTGCTCTTCCAGAAAGCAATTGGCCTCTCACGAGGAGAGATGCCGAGAAGAGGAGAGGGAAGCGGAGAGATGGATCTAGAAAG